>VYZP01008734.1:0-90830 GCA_013400635.1 Hypocryptadius cinnamomeus | reverse complement strand
GAACAGGGCTGGAACCGGGGCTCGGAAAAAGGGAACCGGCCCTGAACAAACCGGGGAATAGGGCTGGAACCGGGGCTCGGAGAAAGGGAACCGGCCCTGAACAAACCGGGGAACCGGGCTGGAACACACCTGAGGAGGGGAGCTGGCCCAGAACATGGTTGGGATGGGGTTTGGAACATGTGGCTCTCTCTGGGCTCCGTGCACTTGTGACATTAATCCGTTCAAAGGCAGGTGCCAAGAGGATGGTGCCAGGCTCTTTTTGGTGGTGCCCAGCAATAGGACGAAGAGCAAAGGCCATAAACCAAAACACAATAAGTTCCACCTCAACATGAGAAAGAATTTCTTTAGGTTGAGGGTGGCAAAGCCCTGGAACAGCTGCCCAGGGAGGGCGTGGAGTCTCGGGAGACATTCAGATCCCACCTGGATGTGTTCCTGTGACACCTGCTCTGGGTGACCCTGCCTTGGCAGGGGGCTGGGTTGGATGATCTCCAGAGGTCCCTTCCAACCCTAATAATTCTGTAGGGATCCAGGTCTGGAGCAGGTGTGGGATGTGGAGAGCTGCATGGGACACACATGGCATAGGGCACACAGGCAGGACTCTGCTGTGGAACAGAGGTTTGTGCTAAGGCATTCCAGCAGGAAAGGTGTCCTGGGCTGGTCCTGTGGGTATTGGACGGGTAGAATACTCCATGGGAGAAGCCTATTTCAACAGCCTAGGCACCTGGCATGGCTCAGGGCTTCCACAGAAATCTGTGATGGGAGAATTAAGGAATGTACTGCCGGGAAGGGGGGCCAGGCTGACGACCCCCATCCTGGCAGAAAAACCCTAGCCAGTACTGCATTATGAGATGCAGCAGACATGAATTCAGGCAGATCTAACCAATCAAAGCACTGCACTCAGGTCAGTGTTCAGACACCCAGGAGGTGTGTTTTATTGCAAAGAAAACAAAACCACAACCCTGCTATTTCCAGGGCCAGACACAAGTGTTTCTAAGTGTTCTCCGGCAGCAATCCCGAGCAGCGGCCAGGGCTTGCAGTTTGTCCAGCAGGAATGAAGGTGTTGAGAATGGCTGAAAGCCTGGCTGTCAGCTTTGATGAGCACATGAGGCTCCCATGAGCCAGCAGAGATGAAGGTGCTTGTTGTGTCTGACTGTTGGAGCTGTCCCAAACCTGCTGTGAAGGACAGATGTGCTCCTGCATGGCTGCAAAGGCAGATGGGAACAGACAAGTTGCTGATGGCAGTGGCTGCAATGGGTCCCTGCTGCAATGCTCTAAGGTCATGCTGCAATAGTCCTTAGGATAATGTACCTTCATTTCATACCATATCCTCTGCCAGAGGGATCCTTAAAGTGTCTCTTGAACTGTATCCTCAAGCTGCATTACATCCTTCACAGCACAATTACTGGGTCACTCCTCATTGTTTCTTTCCACCCTACATACCCCAAGGCGGCGTGCAGGATGCAGAGTCCCAGGACACGTTAGACTCCATGTTACAGGCACAGTTCCAGATCTCTGGATGACACCTTGGAGTAATCTGCAGCTTGGCCATCCCAGATCACACCTGGCCACGATCCCCCAGCGATGGAGAGCCACTCTGCTCATGGCCGTGCATCCAGACGATGCTATCGCCGGTGTTCCCCAAGGCACTGCACTCCTCACGACAGCACCTGATGTTCTCTCTGAAGAACCACCTCCATTTCAAGGCAGAGTCCCTGCATTCTAGCTGTGGTCCCAAGGAGTAGAAGGAGCAAGTGGCAGACAAAGCAGGAAGATGAAGCTGAGACCCTGTGATGCTACCCAGGGCCTCTACACTGGTGACTTCAGGGAATGTCCCATCTCACTACTTTGCAGACAAGGACGTCCTCACACAAACCATGCTTGATACACCTGGTACAAGCCCCTCTGCTCACAGTCGAGTCCTGCAGCCCCTCGTGAATAAAGCAGGTTATCCTAGGCAAGTCACAGGAAACAAATACCCAAAGTTAAGAGAAAAGGTCTCTTTTCTTCTTTTCTTTTTTTTTTCTTTTTTTTTTTTTTTAATTTTTCGTTTCCAACTCCCAACCGCCACCAGGTGTCAGTGCAACCAAACATTTGGCAGATGGAATTATGGTGATGTCCGAGTAAGTTTTCAAGGAATTGCTTTGTGTCCTCCATCTGCTCTGTCACCTGGCACACTGCTCTGAGAAGTCCAGCTTTCACAGTTTTTATTAAAAAGAAGTTTAACTACATTAGGGTGATAGAAAAGCTTCCTGTTACAAATGCTAAGACAAAGGTTTTCTTCCTCTTTACATCCTCCCTGTGCAGAGCTGGAAATGCAAGTACTGGACAGAGTAAAGTGGGCTACCAATAGCCTCTCTACAGTGCTTCCCAGCCTGCAGGTCCCCGGAGATGACCCATCTCTGCAGGGCTGGCAGGAGAGGGACAACAGTGCAATCGACAAGATCAGCCTAGTGCAAAAAAATGATACAGAGAAAAAACAAACTGTAAAAGGATAAAAAGTATCACCAGACTAAAGTGAAATTCTATCAACCAGTAGATTTCTGAAGCTAAACTGGGATCATACAGCCAGGTGCACCCTGTAAGAGACAGCAGAAAAGTGTCCTCAGCCTCACAACAGCCACCCTTAAAGTGTCTCTCAGAGTACCTGGATACTCCAGACAGAGTTTTTTTCCTCTGGAGAATCCTCCAGGCCAGGAGAGGCCAGAAGAGCAAATGAGGAGAACTTGCTAGCTGATTATTGAACCCACATAGCCCCCTTGGTTTCTTTAAAGTTTGAAGACTTTACACGAGATTGGGAGGTGCTGAACCCAGCCAGAAGCATTGCTTTTATCAGTGCCTTGTTGTTTCTCTGAATTAGGATAGTGGAGAGAAAACAGGGCAGCAAAGTAGCTCTTAGCAGGGATATGCACCAAGGAAGCGATCTGTGGGTGAAATGATTCAGATGTGATTGGTGGCATGATCTTTTTAACAGCCACTGGGCATTCAAAACATATTTGATGAGGATTATTGGACTTGGAAAGATTTACATGGTGCAGCTGCCTAAAGGCCACGGGCATGCCAGGCCCCATTATGCTAAGTGCTATAAAACCTCAAATTTTAACTCCATGCTTTAATTTACTCAACATTAACAACAATTTGCATTTAATCCTGTCAGCCCCAAAGTGCCTTCAATGGACTTGTGCAGTTTTACTGCACAGACCCATCAAACTCAGCAGGAGCCACCAGTGAGGGGTGGTCAGAGAGGGCCCTGTATGGCTGTCTGCATCCATGGACTGTCCCCCACTACCAACTGCTGGGGCAGGAGAAGGAACTCTGAGCATCTCTGCAACCCTACCAAGGTACAAAAGGAGCTGATGATCACTGTGTCCTACATAACACCAGGAAAGATATGGAGGCAGGCTAAAACCACTGAAAATTGGAATCTGGATAGGAAACCAACGGTTATCACCTTTCTTGAATCCCTAATAAACTGGTATCAGAGTGGTCCTACATCGAGGTGATCTGTGTTTCAGTTTGCATGCAAAGCGCTACACAAACTGCAATAACAGACTCTGGCACCTTGACTTTAGGCACACCCACCAGGGAGGAACATGCTAGAGGTCTCTATACATACAGTGATAGATTTACAGGCTGCACTTCTGGGGCCTCTGTGTACAAAGGTTCCCTTCAAGACCAAGTGTGAAGCTGCATCTCGCAGGAAGCAAGCATGCAGACCACCACCACTAGGGAGAGAAGTACTGCCTCTGACCGAAGCAACTCCCTCAATCCCTCAATGACAGAAGAAACAAATGTTCTGGGATTTCAGGCTTGACAGTAGTTTAGGCAGGGCTCAGAGAACAATTACACATATTCACGTGCCTTTAGCACACATCTTCAGGGAGCTGGAGCCTCAAAGTTGCCTGAGGCATGCCTGAGAAACATTCATTGGGGAGCTCTTACATCCGATTCTCATCTCATCAGAACTGGCTCTTACATTGTTTAAATGCAGTGATTTTAAAAATGTTACCCCGATTTATACCTTTGGGATATTAAACGCTTCCACCCTTCCCTCAGGGCAAGATGCTGAAATTGAAACAAAAGGATGAGAACATTACTTGTCCCCCTATTTTAAAAGTTTCACATAGTCTTTATATTTACTGCAAAACGACCAACTGAAACCAAACTAACCTGAAAAATAGAACTGGAGTGGAAAAGGCCAGCCAGTTTAAAACTTACACAAGGCAAGAGATATTTTCCTGCTGATTTCCCAGGCTATTGTAAAAGAGGCATGTAAACACCATTTTTGAGCAATGCTCCAACCTAAAGCACATTTCCATCTAAAATGCTGCACCATGGCACTGAATTCTCTGCAATCAGTCAAGCAAGGGTAAAGTGCTCAAACTTTGCAAGCTCAGCTTGGAGCTGTGGAGCTGAATAAAGGAGTGGGGCTGTTTGTGGTACCAGGGGTGAAATGAGATGACAGCAGGGAGTGGTGGGAGGGGTGTTTTCCCCAAATGTAAACATCAGCTCTCATACAATTAGTAGCTGAATGCTAGAGCACTAAAAAACCTGTTTTTCACATGGGAATGCAAACTCTGCCCAGAACATCGACAGAATCCTGGCTCCCCTCCATCCAGAATGCACAGGTTTTACTGCACCTGCATGGACTGAATGTGGTCTCAAGGTCAGTATCTGGAAAGTGAATTTACTCCCCAAATCTGGACTCTTGGTGGCAGGCAGCCCCACCAGCTTGTTTCTCCAATCCAGACACTCTCAGCCACTACCACAGAGCTACAGTAAGTGCATTTAAAGGTGATGAAAGCATTGGTGCTACTGATAGGAACACACACACAGAGATCTATAAACCCATCCCTCCCCCTTCCCTCTGTTCTGTGGTCCTCCTGGCTCCAAGCCTCAGATGCAAGCTCAGGACTTCCATAGGGAAAACTTGCCCAAAGACTTCTTCAAAGGTTTTAAGAAGTTCCTGAGAAGCCACCTGATCCCATGGTCCATCAGTCAAGATAGAAGAAAAACAAGTGTGTTTGAGAGGGTGGTTCCCTCCTTTCTTTTCCTAAAGATGCGTGTCTTCCTCAAACACATCCACATCCTCGCTCGCCTGCTTATTGATCAGGACGTCCCAGCTGTCGGGGCCATTGATGGTGTTCCCACCGTTCACGCTCGGCTTCTTCTCCTGCATTTCCGACTGGCTGTCACTGGCCACATCCAAAGTGGGGTTGTCATGGCAGCCATTCTCAACAAAGCGCAGCTCCTCGCCGTGTGACTGCCAGGGACGAGAGGACACAAAGGGAGACAAAGGGGGACAGGTCTTAATGCCGCAGGGGAAAACAACTGCCCTCTTAACTTTCCAATCTCCTCCATGCCAAAGGCTAGGAGTCTGGCCACCTTCTCCACCCATCCCGTGCTCACCATGTTCTTCATCTTGGGCAGGCGTCTCTGCCAGCAGTTGTAGATGAGCCCCAAGACGATGATGATGGCACAGATGGAGCCAATGATCACCAACACCACAAAGAGCTTCCCGTAATCACTGCGCGTCTGGTTAGGGTGCGACTGGCAGCTTGTGGTGGTCGAGTAGTTCTGGATACCAATCTGGAAGGAAGGAAGCAGTACACTAAAAGTCCTGACCTGCAGGCAGACAGAATCCTGTTCAGACTTTCCAGGGTCCAAGTACAAGACCATGAATGTGGGCAGAGGAACTAAAAGCCAGGGCTGGAGACTCAGGTTGTACACAGTCTTACATTACTAGAAAGCTCATAACTATACACAACACGATTTTCCATGAACGCTGATGCATCAGCAAATGACAGCAGGCACAATTTTATTTTGCTCACCTGCACAAGGATATCAACCTTTGTGTACGACAAGGAGGCTTTCATGGGAGAAACTGTCCAAGATTGAGAGTCCCCAAGACAAATTACAGGCCATTGACGGGTGCTGAGGCTTTGATAACTGCTTGGCAGAGAATGTAACCCTAAAAAATAGGTTTCCAGTAAAGCTCAGGTCCTAAGAGGGCATAGTGGTCTTTACAAGGTCTTGAAAGTGGACAGCTGCCTGCTGATCCTAAAAGCTTAGGAACAGCTGCCCTAGAAACTGGCCCCCTGTGGCTGTCAGCAAACAGCCCAGCATTGGTCCCAGTGACTTGGCAGATTTGAAACAGGTTATGTATCAATAGTAGTGTGACAGGTGTAAGAGAATATCCTCCCTCCTCCTTGCAATCTCATGCTGGTGCAAGGGCAGCACTGTGAGCAGAGTTTCATTACTGACAGAGCCAGAGAGCCAGAGGCATGGGGCAAGGAGGCTCTGGTAGAACTCACATTAACATGGGGCCACAGTTGCAAAGTCAAACCTTGCATCCCCACAAATACTTCTTTCTGGACAGTTCTAGCTGCTGATACTTCAGTCCCACAATTTCTACAGGGTTGGCTTTTTGTACTTTCTCTGGTGTAAGCCAATCAATATACCACTGAGCAGTTAATTTGCTTTGTCTAACTGCACCACTTTGTTAGGTCAGGGAAAAACCTGAGAGCAGACAGCCAGCAAGGCAGTGGCTCAATTCTGCTGCTAAAATCAGCAAAATTAATCTAGTGGTTGGCACAAAAAACTCAAGCAGAATCAGGTCCTCAGTGCCTACATACCCTGTAGGACAAAGGGCAAAGCCAGAGATCGTGGGACTGATTTGTCCTCATCTCTATCCTCTTCCAAGCTGCCCAGGGTTAGAAGGGAGTATGTGAGGCCTAGAGGCAAATGGCAGAGGAATCTGGCATCCATTGACTCAGGTCCTCTGCCTGCCCTTGTGGAGGCAGTTGTTTAAGGAGTGAAATGCAGACCCTGGAATTGTAGAAGGTGTGTGAATGTGTCAAGAGAAGCCAATGTATGTAAAACAGCTGGAGGGTGAGCAGGGCCAAATGTGGGGGTCTGCAGCATCCACACTGCTTTGGACAATAGTATGGAAGGGGTGACACTGAGAATCCCAACAAAATTAATGTGTGAAAAGCAGTCTCACAACCAAGCCAGAAAAGCAGGGAGGGAATAACCCATAGTTACTCTCTTAAAAAGAGCAGACATTTGATGGCTTGGCTACTACCAGTGAGGGGAGAAGGAAGTTTGCCAAGCATCTGACTCATCTGTTTGCCTGCTCTGGGTTCAGCACTTGGTTAGACTGAGATATGCTCCCAGTTTTCAAGTTGCTTATTTTAATTATATAACTGGTCTTAACAAATGGATGCAGGCAGACAGGCTCTTACCTCAGCTAAGCTCCTCTTAACATCCCCCAGTGCCATGAGAACATCTTTTGTAGGGATAACACCTGGAAAGTAGAGGAAGAGATCAGTGCTGCTCTCAGCTTAGGTTACTCAGCCAGATGTATTCATCAGTATAAAATCCCCAAGAGGATGGAGGCAGGGAAACACATTTTTGTTCATTGGTGTTTTATGTCAGGAGGCTGAAAGAACACGGGATCACAGACAAGGGTACCTCCAAATACTCTTTAAAGGAGTAAAAAAATCTAGGGATGAACTGATAGCAGAGCAACCTAGGTACCCTCCCCACCACTACAGAAGCTCTCAGGATCTGTGTCTGCTCTGGGAGCAAGCAGCAGCACTCAAAAAGTCATGGAGACAGGTTCACAAAGGTCATAGAGGCCATAATGTCAACATTAGAAACCTCTGTCACTAAGCAGGCAGGACCCCTGTACGAAAACAGGAATAAAGACATGGTAAAATGTTCCAGTCCAGCCCATGTTCACTGTCAGCTTTTGTTTCTTTAGGGATGAAGGAGGGCACTATGAGGACCATCCTAGCTCGGACAGGACTTCAGAATTGATAGGTTAGGAAGTGAACCAAAAATCAGGCTGTCATATCCTACCATGGAGGGGAGTACCTAAGCATAAGGAGAAACCTGACAGATGCTCAGGGAAAGGCAATCCAGGGAGGCAGCAAAGCTGAAGGCAATGTGCAGAAGTGCAAAATGCAGTGCTTTGTGCAAGCAGTGAGGGACAACCCAGAAGGCAGATGTGAAGAAAGATGTCCTCAGTCCCTCTCCATCCCTCAAGTCCAGTGAACACTGAGAACTGGTGGGATTCAAATGAATTGGAAAGGAAAAGCGCCTTCCAACATGGCTGTGTACCTCCATTTGGGAGCCCCTTAAATACACTCCCCATCACAGGAAGGCTCCTTCTGCCAGCACTTACCCTGCTCCCCTGCCAGCGTCATTAGCAAGTGCTTGTCATTCTCACTGGGTTTGCTCAGAGAGATGAGCCAGCGGTCCTGCAGCCCCTCTGCCTGCCTGGAGAAGGCATCCTCCACCAGTGCCAACAGCTGGGGACCCCTCTCCAACCGAAATT
This sequence comes from Hypocryptadius cinnamomeus, assembly GCA_013400635.1. Lineage (NCBI taxonomy): Eukaryota > Metazoa > Chordata > Aves > Passeriformes > Zosteropidae > Hypocryptadius > Hypocryptadius cinnamomeus. The sequence continues at coordinate 82,492 of VYZP01008734.1, read as the reverse complement.
CCTCCTGCCACAGGAAAGGAACCTTGGTGAGTGCATGGTAGGGACAAGACAGCTGTAGCACTGCAGGGCTGGTACAGCTGAGACCTCACACGTGCCCAAAAGCCAGCAGTGTTAAATCTGGTGCAACGCTCTGCTGCACAGCGCCCCAGGCTGGAGCCACAAACATCTCCTGATGCACCAGCCTTCCTCCTCAGCTCCTGTGGCTGCCATATGCCCCACACCAAGCTCTCCTGGCACACAGGGATCCTGAAGCAACATTATGGTGTAAGGTGAGAAGGAAGCAGCCAGCTCCTGCCCACAGCCAGCGCTGGGTCAGCAGGTGCCGCTCAGCCTGACGTGCTCCAGCCATCCCTCAGCAGGCGCCTTTGCTGCTTTCTCACTCCTGTGTTTCTATTCTCATCTCCAGTTGCCATGCCAACCTGAAGGCCACACAGATGATTAATAAAATGGAGAGTTCTTGTTGCCATGGCAATTTGAAGCGCTCAGGGCAGGCACAGGCCTGTGCCAAAAATGGCCTAATTGGAGAAGACATCGATGACTGGAGCCTGAATCACAAGAGCCTGGCAGTGCCTCCTCTCATGAAATGATGGGTTTTGGTATGGGGAGGCAGGAGGAGCTGCATCAAGAAGTAGCAGTGTGATGCAGTACCACAATGCTCAACTGCAGCTCCAGCTCATGGTCTCATTGCCAGTCTGAGGCTCTCTTTTGGGGGATGCAGAGGAAAGGGGAGCAGCTGAGCCAGGAGCAGCTGAGCCAGGAGCAGGAGGACAGAAGCGAGATGTTTCTGGTGATGGGGATAGCAGAGGTTGCAGAGCACTGATCAATTCTCCATGGTGGAGAGGAGGGAGCAGTGAAGGAGCCTGAATGCACCTGTGCCAAGGTGGAGGTCACCTCTCAATGCACAGCCAGGTACCACTGCTGGGTCAGATCCTGCAGTCCTCACTTGGGCAAACTTTCCAGGTATGTTGAGTGGGAGATTTGCCCAGAGACAGACTGAAGTGATTCCCTTGCCTGGAGCCCACTGGGAAGACAAACAGGCTTCCAGCTTAACCCAGAAATACAAACATGATCCCTGCAGCAGGTAAAAGCTTGGTGCCATGAAGTGTATTGAAGCTCAATCTTCTGGAAGGAGCTAAGCACCCTCCTTGTCCCTCAGCTTTTCAGTAGGACTCAATACACACCAGATCATGGCACCAAAACATTGAAATATGTGAGGAATACCCACTCACACTAATTTAAACAACAGCACTTGCAACACAGGTTCTCCCTCAAAACCCCGGAAACGCAAACACCACAGAGTTCTGATACAGAAACCAAAAAACAAAAGGGACAAGCAGACAGTAGGTGAGGTGCTCAAACTCCCAAACTGAGCAAATTACCAAGGGCAGGAAAAAAACTGCATCAACATCAGTGCAAAGATGAAGCGCTTGATTCCAGCTTCACTCATGCAAAGTGGTAATGGGAGGCAGGGAGTGATGAGATGCTCATGTTAAATATGTATGTCGACAAATGTCCCTTTGAATAAGGGGTAGTACAGCACAAGTCATTCACTGGGAAATATGTTTTGAAACATGAAATCAAGTAGAAAAACAGTTCAGTCCTGCCTATCCCAGGGCACCATCTTCCTCCAGCAAGGCAGAACAGAGGATTCAACAGCAAAGACATAATTTGATCAAGAGTCATCTGCACATCTGCTTTTCAGTTCTTCCCCTTACAGAGGTTTAAACAACACAAGTGACCACAGAAAGGAACTTACTACATATTACAAAATTAACTAGCATTTGAAGTCCACAGAGATGGGAGAGAGAGTGATGGGGACATGAAGGGAACAGGGCAGAAGGACTCTGGTTTTCAAGGACTCCTTTTCTGCATTACAATTGTGAACTGTAGCAGAGATATGTAAAGCCCTCTGCACTGGTTTGCCTAAATTAGGAGGGAAAAGACTGACTTTTCATCTATTCTTAGAGCAGTCAGCATGCCTTACTCCATATAGGAATTTCCCCATTTTCCATGTCCCCAAAAAGGTCACCTTTAAAAAAAAGCAAAACAAACCAACCAAGAACTCACCAGTAGTGGCAAGAGGTCAGTGCCAGAGAGCAACCCTGCAGTAACAGAACCAGCTGGCTCTGCCCACAGCTGGAGGCTCACAAAGCAGGAGTGCAGATGCACAAGGCCGGAACACAATTCCTCAATGAAACATTTTAGTCTCAGGTTGTCAGGCTTATAATTTCTTAGAATTATGAAAGGCACCTTGACCCCAGGCCTTTCACAACTGGTTTTTAAGTGCCTGATAAAAGGCCCAGCAGAAATGAACAAGCCCTTTTATCAGGGATCCACAACGGACTCTGGGCTCATGAATTAACTGCAGCTTTATGAGGATGGATGGACAGGCATTGGATTAGCAGAGCATGGCTGGTTAACAGACACAGATAACACACAAGATAATAGGGTTGGGAGAAGAGACCCTTAAGGAAGATTTAGTGATAACTGCTTGATACTTATCCATGCACAGTCCAAATGGGAGTCCCTATTCCTCTGAGCCATCAGAGGATTGCTACTATATGCTGGAAGGAATAGAAGGAAAAGGAAGAGAAGGAAGGAAGGGGAACTGCATTCAGTCCTGTAAGAGGTGCAATGTTAAAAGCTCTCATGTCTCATGACAATCCAGGTACTGACTGGCACAGACTAGCAGCCAGAAGTTTGTAAAAAAACCAATATGGAACTGACATGTGCTAGACTTGGAGCAAAGTCATCTCCCTCCACCCACTCTTTTTCCCTTTTGGAGAACAGAAATATTTCTGTCCTCCCCTTCTCTTCACAGTCTCAATATGTTGAGATTTAGTGCTTTTAAAATGTTTTGTGGTGAAAACAGACAGCAAGAGCTGTGCCTGCCTTCACTTTCCTAAACACCATTGCCCCCGTGCCATGAAATCTCTTTGGACTGACTTACACAGTCAATGTTATCCGACATATTCAGGATGATATAGTTCTTTCCTGCAAGATTGCTCCAGTCTTTACAGATCACCTGGAGAGACAAGACAAAGACAGCTGGGTTCAGGTGTGGATGTAACTCTGCTGCTGAAAGCACAGGGTACACAAGGGACAGGAACAAAGCACTGTGCCATACTCCCAGAAGCACTTCTCAAAGGATGTGACTGTCCTTTAACTCTCTGTTCTAAGGAGCAATCACCATTTGAGTGCTAACATAGAATAGGGACAGGCTGGACTCTGCCAGCCTGCCACAGCTCAGCTTGACCTTCCACTTCTATCTAGACTCAAGGAGGACACAGGTTCTCAGTGGAAAACTCTCTAGCCTGCAGCCTTATCAGCACTTAACACAAAACCTAACCAGGAGCCTCTGTGGTCCTTAAACAAACTGGTGAGAGAGAACAGCATTTTGCAGGCAGGATAGGATGCACAGAGGGACTAAGTCACTTGCTCAGACTCCAGAGTACCATGGAGCAGAAAGCAAAATTAAAAGCTTTGCTTGGTACTTTCTCACCAGTCAGCTCCTGCCACACATCTTCTCTTAACCAGCTGCCAGTTTGCTGGATTGAGGAACTGCAGTTCACCCCTCCTCTCCCACAGGCTCTCCTAGACCCACATCCTCACATATAACTGTACTCTGCTCCACCTGCTCCCCATCTGGTCCCTGCAGGCAGCAATAGCAAAACCAGCACTTTCTTCTCACTCCCCTTCCAGAAATTCTTGGGGCCATGTTTGTCCTGACACTTCCAATAATGCAGGCTGAGGAAACAAGGACCTTTCTCTGCTATTCATGCCCCAGAAGAAAGGTGTTCCGCTTCTGTTTATCAGAAGCAGGATTTTGTGCAGCTAGGAAGATGTGAGGGGCCAGGGCTTTCACCAAGGATGATGGATACCCTTAAGAACTGCTGTGAATAACTCTCCCTGAAAATTCAGTTTTGACTGGGTGAACAGAAAAACATACTTCCAGCAGTCAGACTAAGGGACAGGTTTAAACACTCCCCAGGAGTGAAGTGCCCAAATATCCCCGCTGCAACCTCCCAGCCCAGCCCCTGCTCCCAGTGCAACCTGTGCTGAGTCCCAGGGCAGCTCTGTGGGCAGCATGGCCATGCGGGCGTCCCCAGCCTGGGGTGACGAGCTCTTCTCTGCTGCTGCAGTCTCAGTGTTTGACTCAGTGTCATTCCAAAGGGGATCCAGCTCAGGCTCATCAGCTCTGTCCCACAGAGACACAGAAGAGGGCTGCTGCTCACTACCAGGAAGAGTCTGGGTGCCTGGGGAGCTGCTTGCAGGAGAAGGTGTCCCAACAGGAATTTCCACTGTCTGCTCCATTTCGGTCAGCATCGTGGGCTCCAGCATCTCCCATCCCACCGTGGGCTCTGACACCTCCTCCCTGGCTGAATGCTCTTCCCCACCAGCCTCCACCGTGGTCTCTGCAAGCTCTGCTCCTGTTGTAGCCACAGCCAGCTCTGAATCTGCTCCCCCAACAGCCCAAGTGTCTCCAGTTGTCACCTCAAAGAGTTCTTCCGAATCAATGGGAGATCTTCCAGCAACCGTAGTAGAAAAAGTAGAGGGCACAGGTAGGAGACCTGGTCCCATGCTGCTCCCAAGGTCTAAGCCTGGAGAAACAGAGTCCTCTTCTTGCCCTCCTATGGCTGCCTCAGTCACAACACCTGGCCTGGCAGAGGCTGTGGAAAACAGAAGGGAGAAGGAGTCCTCTTGGTCCACTGGTTCAGAAGAAGTAACCTGTGGTCCAGAGGTCTGGAGGCTCTCCATTCCTCCTCTTGAGTGGTCAATAGGGAGCAGCCCCTCCTCTTCCTCTAGTGTGGAGAAAGGTGTGTGTAAGTCAGGCTCCACAAATTCTGCTGGTGGCTGGACAGTGGCCATTTCCCAGCTGTCTACTTGTGTTCCATTTCGTTTCAGCAATGCCTTCTGAGATGAAGCAGGAAAGGTATAATCTAAAAAGAGATCCAAAAGACTTCATGTTACATCTGAACTAAGAACTCTGAGAGGCAGAGAATATCCCATTATGTGTCCAGCCACAGGTGGGGGTCAAATGGCAGAGACCCTCCAAGGGCAGGTAGCCTACCACAGCAAAGAACCATCCCATCCAATATGTGCACTTCTCCATCTACCCATCCCAGGAAACCCATACTCCCAAAGGGATGATTTCCATCTTTGTTCTCTCCACATCTGTCTGTCCATAGGCACTTTCACAGACAATAATAAATAATAGTTTTGACACCTGGCATCTTTGAGGTTATGTGTGTTAGGAATCAGCTAGAACCCAGAGATTCATTTCAGATGGGACTGAGAAAGATATGGGGTGGTAGCAGCAGTCAGCCACAAGCTAAATAGGAAATACTACAGGAGAGAAACTAAAGCACCAGAAAACCAAATCCTCCTTCCTGGAACAGCCAAGTAATACCACCAAACCCTGAATCGACCTGGACATATTTGAAATGCAGAATTTTAGTTTGTACAGCACTTCAGAGCAGAAAAGTCATCCCACAAACATCTGCATTAGTTTGCTTTGCTACAGCAGCTGAATCTAACTCCCCTCTCTCCAACTACAGCCCCTGTTATTCTGTGGCTCTGACCATGAATGGAAGTGTTGTTGCTAGACAAACACAGATGCTGAAGGAGATGCAGCTCACAAATGTAAGGTCAGAGCAGGCTGGGGTTTCTTCTGGAAGCTAACAAGGAGCTGGGGACCCAGGAAAAGGAATGTATCTGTAAGATCAGATATGTTTAGCTCAGGGTAGCAGGCACAAATCCAGAAAGCATAAATCAACCTTCATCCTTCTTGAGAAACTGCTCATACCCACGGAGTTCTGTTTCAGGAGTCTGCATCCCAATTAACTCCCTTTCTCCCCAAGCCAAGCACAGCACATTCTCACTGAGAAGGGAAGGAAGACGATCCCTTCACAGCCAGAAATCAACCCCCTGCTCTGTCTACGGTTATTAAGTAAATGACTGTCTGAAATTCCCAAGGCTCCCGTCTCCTCTCCGGCCTGCCAAAGCAGATGCTCCACTGAGCACAGTGGGCAGCAGCTGTGTGGATGCCTTACAGAGATCTGCACAAAAAACCTCCACGTATCTCTGACTCCAATCCCTCGCTCGCTGCTGCCAGAGTGGGTGCAAGCTCCCAGGCAGAGAGGCCATGTCAGCACACACACCCACTGCCCTGGGTATTCCCCGGCAATCAGGACTGCCCATGCTGCTCCTGCCCAACCCTCCTGAGCAGAACACACACTGTTCCATCCACCCCAAGCAGGAGGTGTAAAGATCTTCCTGTTCAGCTGGCGAGTGGCTTTTCTAACCCACAGCTCATTCTCTTTAAGGTGTTAGCAGCTCCTCCCAGATGTTGCCCAAAGATGAGTGTTACCCAGCTGCTGACCTTCAGAGCCATGATGTGGAGACTGGCTCCCAGTTCTGTCTGCAAAGAGGCCACTGGGATTCACTGCCCAGGGCAGGCAGAAGTCACATTGCTTTGCTGCTGTGTCTCACTAGAGAACATCCCCCAACTGACAGCCCACCCAAGGACCCTGAGGATTAGAAGACTTTTGCTTCCCAACAGCCAGCTGGTGATGATTCCTCACAGGCCAAGGAGGCTGGTAAGAGCAACCAGCAGCAGCACAGACCAAAGAAAACCCATCTCTCCTCCACTGCCCGGCACTGGTCTTCCCAAAGGCCTTCCCAACAGGTAACATCCCAGTGTCTGCAGACATGGTCACTGCCTTGCTGGATGGATGGCAGGAACAGCCACAGGCCATGGGATTGAGGAGGTTTGGGTGGGTCTGTCTTCAGACAGATAGTAAAGCTCCCAGGGCTCTGCTGCTCCTCCTGCTGCAGGGATAACACATGGCTGACACCAAGAACCCCGTCTACCCTGACATGCTGTGGGTGAAAAGTGAGGGATTTGCCCTTTAAAACAAGGCCCTGTCAGATAAGATATTATTTTCAAGGATCAGTGATCCAATCTGCCATCTCCTTTGCTTAAAGACATTCTAAGATATTCTCAAGTCCTTTACACCTTCCTCTCTTCTTTCCACCTGGAGCAGAGCACGAACTGGCAGGCAGATGGGCACAGCAAAAAAACAAACCACGAAAAAGCAGCATGAGGTTCATCCCACAGGACCAGAAATGCTCCCAGCCTGTCAGCTCTCCTTTGAAATCACACACTCAACCTTTCCTTAGAGTGCTCTGTCACAGATTCGTTGGCTCCCGAGGGGGAAAGCCCCTCCTGGTGCAGCTATGCCGCCTTTCCAGCAACAAGATCTAAAGATCTCAGGGGAACTGCCGCCTCTGCCATCTCTTCTGGGCAAAGAAAGTTTAGGACCCATCCCACTCTCTCCCAGCAGACTTCTATCTCACAAGGCAGCCAAAGATTGAAACCTGAGCTGCTTCTCGAGGCCAACAAATCAACAGGGTAGAAGCAGACACAGGAATCCTCACACTTGCGACTAACCGGGTTAACATTCCCACTTGTCATCAGTTTCCCCACTACCCTGCATGTTAAGCTGGGAACATCCTTCTGTCTGGTTCATAACACTCTACTGATTAGAAACTCAACTCCTCTCAAATCCTGAGAGGGCTATTACTCAGATTCAAGTAGGGAACAGTGAAACTTGAGGCATAGGGATGCTGGATTGTGCTCCTTAAAACAAGGATCTCTCCATATAACTCAGTTACCAAGGGGGTTCAATCCCTTTCCAGGTTCAGGAAGGATCACAGAATCATCAAGGTTGCAAAAGACCTTCAAGATCTAGTCCAACCATCAACCCAGCAGCACTATTGTCATCCCTAAACCATATCACCAAGTGCCACATCCAGATGCCAACTATGATGAGTCAATCCTTCCTTCCAGACTCTTCAGCTAGACAGCTCCTGTCTGGAATCAGCTCCTCCTGTCTCACTAACAAGGGCATCTGCCAATTTCTCAAGATCAGATTTAAGGCACTTTAAGGCACTCATATTTCTCTTTGTTTACACCCCTGTTCTTTGATTTGAAGGAAGTTTTGCATCCTGTACATCTCCCTGGTATGATCCCACCCCCTAAGCTGGTCCCAGCATATTCTTCCCAAGCCTCCATCTAGACCAGCTGGCCTGTCACTCATCTGTGCAATACAGAGCTAAGAGCCTGCCCACTTGAAGAGTCTTCTCAGCATTTCTCTTGATTCCTCTTCCCTCCAACCCTCAGGGAATTCAAAGGGCATCTCCCACTTTTAGCATCTCTTCCAGCATTCAGGTAGCAGCTCCCCTTCAGCAAGTGGTTTGCAACCCCCTTGGCCCACCTGGCTGTCCTCTACCTTCAGCAGACCCAATACACCTGGTCCCCTTGCTCTGAGCACATGGCAGTGCACCCACAGACCTTCCCACCTTCCAGTGCCGGTGCCATCCACTTCCCTTCTCACCACTTTTGCGGGGAGAAACAGCAACCATAGAACAGAGAGGCAGAGAGACACAGCAGCCTGTGCTCCTGCTGCAGGAATGGGACAGAGTCTTCTGCTAAAGGAGACAGGTGTTATGGAGCTGGCTGCAATGCCAGATTTGCCTGGCTCATTTATCAGCTCATCTGATTTCAGGGAGGAAGCAGAGCTCTGCCAAGCTGAAGGATGCCTGAGAAGGGAGAAGGCAGTAACTGCACACACCATCAGCTGATCAGACCCTGACAGGGTCTGCTGTCTCCCACCAATATCAGCAGTAGGCTGGAGCACCAGAGGAGCTCGTGGCCACACACTGACATGGTATGTGCCCCTTTCCCACCACAAACAAGAGCAGTGAACAGACAATGGAGCCAGCCTGATCACAGTGGGGACAGCTCAGGAGAACCAACCACTGGAACAAAGAAACTGTCCCAGCACCTCTGGCAAACAGTCTAGCAGGGATAGACCAGAGGAGTGCAGCAGGCAGACACAGCTTCATGTCATGTACCCTCCCAGAGCTTCTCAGCCACACCATCCCCTTGGGAATCTGGTTCACTGATATGAAATTACACACCTCTGTCCCACCTCTTTACCACCACATCCTTAGCTTCAGCCCTTAATGCTTTCCATCAGTGGTGATATTATGCATATTGCAGCATCCAGCTGCTTCCCACAATCACCCAGCTTTTCCCTTCCAAACTCTCTTACAAAAACCCTCAGGCAGTATTTTTTAAATAAACTATCTTTCACAGCCTTTCCAAGTCTTGCCCTTTGCATCTCCAAGCAGACCCAGGTCTGGGTCATACAGATCCATTTTCTTTGCCTGGGGAGATGATTTTCCCTGGGAGAGGTGAACATTAGCTTCAAACCTCTTCAGAAGCCACCATTCAGGCAATGTCCTGCTTTCTCCAAAATCAATACCAAAACTTCCCTGACACCAGATGGACCAAGACATGGCACTGTGCCAAAGCACAATCCCCCAGCCAGACATTTAATTCATTACATTTCTGCTTCTCTGTCATTCAGAGGAGCTGGTCTCAGTTACTGCCCTACAAGGTTCCCTTACCCTCTATTTGCTATTAACTGTTTAAAGCAACTGTGACAACTCAGAAAGAGGGTGATCCTCATTTTTTTTAGTAGACATAACCTGACCATAAGGTGTTTATTGGATTAAACTGGAAGATCATGTTAACCAGTGATTGAATTACTGATAACTAGAAGGTACTGTAATAAAGACAAGACCATTCCTGGGTTCCAATCACAACACATAGCATCATTCACACTAAAACATCTGCCAACTTTGGGAATCACACGGTGCACTCCACTGAAAATGCAGCCAGGTCTGAAACTGTATCTGCTCTCTTTTTTTGCAGTACAGAACAATAAGGCTCACTGCAAAAAAGTCATACTCCAGCTGATTGAAACCACAGGGGGATTTCAAAGAGGCAAAATACAATTACTGGTGCTGGAATTAAGCCAGTTGGGGCTAATATACTAATCTTCCAGAAGTGCTAGGAGAGGTTATTATCTGCGACTCCGAGACAAGTCCACACACACAAAAGAGATCACAGTCAAAGGAGAGACCCAAAGTAGCAAAGTGATTAGGCCACATTATAGTTGAATTTGCTTGAGGTACAGACCGGGCACCAAGGACTACAGCTGTTCCCAAATAGCCTCATACCTTATTCCAGCTCAGCACATAGACTGCAATAAAGGCAGAATAAGCCATCCTCACCCAAACACAGTCAGGGATAGCTGCACCAGAGTAACACCCTGCCCAGAGAAACCCTCTGTCACGGGTCAGCCTTTGGCAGCAATGTCTTCACAGAGCTGGCTTGTCCCAAGATAGATCACCCCTGTCCCTGTACACTAAACCAGGGCATAAACAAGAGGCATCCCAGGAGCTGAGCTAGGGCAGGAGGCTGCTCAGCACACTAAGCTGCTTATGGAGACAGTCTTCACCAGGTGCTTCATTTCATTAATGATTGGCTTGAAGATGGTATTAAGAACTGCAGATCTGCTGTCAGTCTGGATGAAGAGGCAGTAGATTTCAGTAAGGCTGAGAGATACCAGGATCTCTCTTGCCAGAGGCAAGTAATTCATCATGGAAAGAAGTGAATCTCACTATCAGAGAAGGTGGAAGGTATTTTATTCCATTGGCTGGTCAGAAAACTTACTTTTTCTTTCTAACATGTCTGTCCCACTATCCCTCATCCTAACTCCCCTGGGAATCCCTTCTGCTAATTACTATGAATAATTAAAAGATTACAATTTCCTCCCCCATCCCACAAAGCACCACATGCTGTCCTAGGAAATCACCAATCTAAAAGACTAGATTGGATAACTCCCAGTACAGTCATCCCTTGGTCTTCAACCACCTTGGAGCTAAAAGAGCAGTCCCTGGCTGTAATGAAGTGAGCTTCATGCCAGCCCACTGTAGCACTGGAAAATGGGATGATGCACTCCAATCCTTGAGCACTCAGCTGTTGTGCAGGGGAGGAGAGGGACTAAGTGCCCTCATGCACTAGGCATTCACAAGTCTTGTGTCCATTTTCAAGAGCCCACACTTCCCAGCAATTAATGATTAGGCTGCCTCACACTCGAGCCTTCACTGGAAGAGAGGAACATGTGGGGCAGTGCATCCTGACCGAGCCAAAGGAGAACACTGAGAGCTGCAAACAGGGAGAACTCCAGGGTGGATACAGCACCATGCAACTCCTTCACCAGAAACAAGGGAATCAAAGAGGCCTACAACCCTACTGACTCCAATCTTCTAGTCTTAAAGCTGGATGAGATGTTTTACCTGCTGCCAAGGTCATCTGTGTAACAGCAGGAAACACAGGGGACTGCAAGCCTCCAGGCAAAGCAAGATGGAGAAATGGGAAGAAAGAAAAGAAGGATAGGAAGGGCCAGATGCAAGACCCTGCGGGTCCACTGAGTTGATCTGTGGCTCAGGCCAATTTGCTTTGCTACCAAAGGTGAAGCAAAGCATCCAAACCCAAACTACAACCAGAAGTTTCTGGGTTCCCTCGAATTCTGAAGGGATGCAGAAGTAAAATGTTCACAGCTCCACTGACTTGCTTTTTAGCTGCAGTGCAAATCACACACTGCTTCTTTCCATAAGGACACAGCATCCACATTCCCACCAGACCTAATCCATCTCCTCCACGTGTGGCTCCTCTGGGTAGCAGCTGTGCATGGGGTGACATACATGCAAGCGCACACTTCTGTGCACCCTCAGACAGAATGAGACAAATGTCAGGGCCCTTCCAAAGGTTGGTGCTCACTGATGTCAATATAGAATCACTCTTCTGTAGCGTAAATCAGCAAAAGCACATTATTCAGGAGAACCAGAGTCCCAGGCTGAGCTGTGCTCTCCCACTGGGAGTTTGTTCTCACTTTCTAATGGACTAACAGGTGGCCCTAGAAATGTTTTCTATAAATATTTTTAAAGGATGTTTTTTGTGCACTTAAAAAAAAAAAAAAGGCAGCAGCTGCAAAATGTTATTGCTTTTTAGCTCTTGCATCCTTGAAGTCACACAAAGGCAGGGCAGTCTCCCCACACAGAGTTCAGACAGACATAAAAAAAAGAGAGATGGAGATAACTAATACAGTTTTTGAATAGCAGGAGATATGGCCTATCTGCAAGACCCTGTATCTGGTCCAGTTCAGGCCCAATATCTTTGTATAAAGACAAAAAAAAGCCAGCACAGGTGTCCTTTCATAGCAGGTAATTTTCACTCTTTAGGAGTACAACAATCCTGTTCTGTGCCTTGACTGAGGTGGTGTTTCCAGTGTGTGCCTGGTACTGAGCTACCAACTACGCTGGGCTACACTTCACTGAATGAAATCTCACATAAGGAAAACTTACACTATAAACTTTTTTCCTTAAACAGCAGCTGTTTAAAACTGTTTAATGGGTTTATACGTTGAAAATAACCTAACAGATGTCATCACACAGATCCACAACGTATCACATGGCATCTGTCACACATGCAGCATGTAAGTTCCATCGGTTGGGTGCATATCTCATACAGAGACTTTGCATGACAGGAGAAGACTGCCCAATTTAGGAATGCTATTACAATATCCTTTATTGTAAAATGACACACAGCAGGTTTCTAATTAAATTTTAAGTAGAAATGTGCTCCCAGCTCTTGAATAATTCAAACTGTTCTATTAACCAAGGTTCTGAAATGCCATTGAGACATGAGCTCTGGACACAGCAACTGTCAGGGGAAGAAACAGCACTTGGAAGCAGAGCAGTGGTTAGCTGGGCAGCGGATAGGGCAGGGTATGCATAAAGGACAGCTGAAAGAGCACATCTGCTCCTGGAGGAAAGAACTGCAGGCGAGAACGGAAGGAGAGAGCAGCGTGTTCTGCATGCAAATGGGGTGAGGCACGTGCAGCAGGCAAGGCTGGGTTCAGTACCCAGTCATCTCGCTCTCAATGCACAAGCACATGCTGTTCTCCAAGTCACGTCCCGATCTGTGAGGACATGCAGGTGCCTGCTGGCACACCAAGAAAAGCGTTGCTGAGCGCTGCCAGCGCGCAAGAGCAGCTGAGCCAGAGCGTGTCCCAGGGATGCGCGGCAGGAACGGCGCCATCCCAGCGGCGCCATCCCAAAAACGGCGCCTTCCCAACAGCGCCATCCCAACGGCACCATCACAAAAATGGCACCTTCCCAACAGCGCCATCCCAACGGCACCATCCCAACAATGGCCCCACCCCAACGGCCCCATCCCAACAACGGCACCATCCCAACAACGGCACCATCCCAACAATGGCCCCATCTCAACGGCCCCATCCCAACAACGGCCCCATCCCAATGGCACCATCCCAACAATGGCCCCATCTCAACGGCCCCATCCTAACAATGGCCCCATCCCAACAGCTCCATCCCAGCAACGACCCCATCCCAGCAACAGCCCCATCCCGGCAACAGCCCCATCCCAACAACGGCCCCATCCCAACGGTTCCATCCCAACAATGGCCCCATCCCAACGGCTCCATCCCAACAACGGCCCCATCCCAGCAACACCACCCCAGCAACGGCCTCATCCCAGCAACACCACCCCAACAACAGCCCCATCCCAACAGCCCCATCCCAACAATGGCTCCATCCCAACAACAGCCCCATTGACCCCCAGCACCGCTGCACGGCACAGCTGCCCCATGGCCAGGCCTGCAAGTGCCCCAGGGCAGCCAGAGCACAGCCAGACAGGTTTAGCAGCACTGTCAGTGAGCAAAGGGCTTTGGAGACTTAAGCTGGGATAGCCCTTGCCCCACATAGCGTGCGCTGTGCCCCAGTGGGCAACCCAAGCCACAGCTCTGTGGCAGCTCCCAGCCCTGTGTGAGCACAGGTGTTTTTTAAGGTCACAGAAATAGGAGAGGAGGAGATAAAACAAGACTTGTGCTTTCTAATTGCAGACCTCAGTCAGATCTGCTGAGAGCGATACTGCATAAGGGAGGAGGGATAAGGCTGAAGCCTGGCCCTTGGGTAACACTTAATACATGCCCCACATGACACTTAAGAGCAGGAGCATGTGAAATAATCTCCTAAGCTACTGGAAACCCTGCAATGCACCTCCTCCTTCCTCCCATCCCTCTCTCTGAGAGCATCTCAAAGCCAGTGAGGGGCTCGGGGAGAGACTACTGAGGGGACTCAGTGGTCTCAGAAAAACACTCCAGAGAGGAAAGCGAACTCAAATGCCAGTGAACCCCATTTTGGTCATGATCTCTCAGGAAGTAGCAGTAGTCTCAGTAGGCAACAGGACAGCTGCCCAAGGGACAAAACCTGCTATTTTCTCTTGGACCAAATACCCACTGAAGTCAGAGTGAGGAATCCAGAATTTGACCCAGGGAACTCAGTTCTGACTCAAACGCTAAGATGGCCTTGATCTCAGTTGGGCTCTTGAGACCTTAAAGTTGCGCTTAATAGACAGCAATAGAAAAAAACAAGAGAGAAGAGAGCATAAAGGGGAGAAAGTGAAAGGAGGGCACGAGGCAATGGGAAACTAGATGGAGGCAGTGCTTTTCCCAGCTCATAGCAGCTCAGGAATAAAAGCTCAGCTGTAACTTGGTTTCTAAAGCTTGTGCTTTGCTCAGGGTTCATTGGGGACACATCAGGCACTGAGGTGAGAAAATAGAGCTGACATTTAATCTCAGGCCCTCTTAGCAAGAGTTGTGTCAAAGCAGGAAGATAGATCCCTGCATCCTTCCACTTCCCCAGGGTCCTTGCAGAGTGGGAGGAAGAACGGGGTAAAAAGAACTTACCTGTTGCTGGTCCCAAGTCCAGGCTGGAGTCGTTGAGCTCTCCCCCATCTTCCCAGAAGTACTGTGGGGGCTGCAAGATCTTGGACTCCTCATTCTCCTCGCTGGCAAAGCCTGACCCTGGAGCAGCATGCAGGGAGCCAGTGGCAAGATCTGGCTCTGCAGCCTCTGGTCTGCTTTCCTCGTGCGAATTCATGGCCTCCAGGTGGGACATCATAGCAAATTCCAGCAGGGAAGTTGATGTGAGGCCATCGGCAGTTGGGTCCTCCGAGGAGGCAAGGCAGAGGCACAAGGTCCCTGTATAATGACAGAAAACACACATCAGAGAGAGGAATGACACCCACTGAGCTTGTCTTCCCCTTGAAGCCTATTCCTGCCAAACCAACCTGCCCTGAAGATGGGCTGTGCTCAGCGGATAAGGAAAATTAGGGTATTTTGGGAAACATCCACAAGCATGCAGAGTAGCATTCACATCCAGGAGGAGTCAATGCCAAGCAATCATTGAGCCTGGGGCACGTCTTTCTGAGGTGATGATTCACTCTCTCTGAGGTGTTTTTGCCTCTGTTAAAGGATGAGGTGCCTTGTTAATCACCCATCCTGGAGAGGAGGTGGAATGTCATATACTTCAGCCATGAAACTCTGGCCTTGTGAAAACAATGACAGTTTCTACCAGACTGTCCTGATCTACAGCTATATCATATGCAGGGAGGCTGATTCAAACCAATATTATCTACAGCCAGTATTAATCATGCTTTAAATCTGTAGGGTGAAAATCTATTTTTTTGGTTTGAACTTCAATGCACTCACATTGTTGGTTTTCATAAGGAAGGGCTGACCATCACAGGTAACAATTGTTGTGACAATAGCAAACATCCACCTAAAACTAAGCAGGAAAGCAAGCTGCATTTTGCATTTTTCTATCAACATTACACTCTTATTATTTCCATTTTAACTATTAGAAGAATTGACTGACACTTCTTGATTCCTAGATGAGACTTTAATTGTGATTTGTGTCAAGGTACATTCACATGCATATCGAACTCCAATCAAAATGCAAGAAAACAGCACCTGGGACTTGGCTTTATTCAGCTACTAAATACCATTATAAATATGGAGGCATAAGGAAAAAATAAAATTACCAAAAGCTGTTTTATATTTAAAACAGTTTTGTTAAGCAAGTGAAGTAACTAATCTGGGTGAACTGAACCATTTGCTTTGCAGCCCTCTATCATTCAGCACATCAAAACAAAAAGATCTCATCCTCTCACAGCTGATTTTTATTCATAGATTAGAAGGAAAAAGGACAAGATTTCTTGCTTTCTCAGCTCAGACTCAGTTTCTCAATTGTTAATGAAGTAGTCACTGAACTGAACTAATTGAATAAGCTGAAATGAAGACTAATTTGGTATTTTTCTTTGATAACTGATTTTCTAGACAACAGAAATGCAGCAGCTCTAATCCATCTGGACTTCAGTCAAACATCTGATACAGTGCCTCATGCAGAATTATAAGAGACACAAAAAAAGACACCTATTAGCAGGAAAACTGTAATGCATTAGCTATACAAAAAAATTACAGAGGCTTGTGCTGGAGGGCAGCTACTAGTGAAATTCCTCACAGTTTGTCTTTGGATCTGCTGTTCTATCACATTTTCCTAAGTGACCTTGGAACAAAAAGTAGGAAGGCTAATAATGAAATTAGCCAAGGACACAAAGCAAGGAGACATCCTCGCTGCACAGAAAAACCACAGGTACAGCTAGGTGATCTTGAGAATGGGAATAACAGAAATATTATGAAAAGACATAGCATAAAGTGATAAGCCCCTTGAGAACTAGCACAAAACATTTCTGATACAAGCTGGGAAAACATCCATCAGAAATGTCTTAAGAGGAGAAACTCCTGTATTAGGAACAGCTCTGAGATATCACTGGAATGCAGATGTGAAAATCCTTGCAGAGTAGTGAAGTATTAGAAACAGAGATTTTACAAAGCACTGCTGAGACATCACCTGGGTGCTGCACACAGATCTGGATACATAAGGCCTGAAATGATTTAAGCAGAGCTGAACTGCCTTCAGGCAAGGACACAGACGAGGCAACCTCCTGATGTTGCTACTCACCATTGTGCCCTACAACTCCACATCCCAGGAGCACATATCCAAATCAGGGCAAGTGCTACGATGAGCTATGGGGCAATGGCAGATGGGTTGGCCCTGGTGAGTTCATTGAAAACATTGGCAAGTTGGCACAGAAAGTTTGGGAGTCGCTGCTCACCTGACAGACAGATTACCAAACCTGTCCTGGGAATACTGGAAGCCAGAAATGCATTTCTTAAATCTTCTGCCTGCTCTGACCCTCTCTACCTTCCTCTACTATTCTCTGAACTCATCAAAATCAAATATTGGTTACCCTTTTGCATACACACTTGGGCCAGGCTTCAGCACTTCTCAGTCTTGTTTATTTTGCCCTATTGATCCAAGGCAAGATCAGCTGAGGCCTGAGCAGCAACAAAAAGAGAATGGCAAAAGAGGCAGAGTATCAAAGGGGAAGGAAGTTACTGCAGCATCACAGAGCCAACCAAAACACCTCAGAGATCTCTAGGGATGTGCCAACTCCTGAGCCATGCACAAACAGTGAAGTCCACAGCTGGAATCAAGAGCCTGCACACCCCTTGTGCGTGAGCACAGACCTGGGAAGATCTGGACAGGACAGCCCCATGCTGGTTCTGGGGTGCTCAGCAGGCTCCAGTGTGAGCTTCCCCAGCTGACAGACAACACCTGCATCACTGATGGAGCACCAGACAGAGCACTTGTCTTGAGGAGCTTACAGCTTAAGCAAACATGACAGAGAGCAGCAAGGAGGCGAAAATAAACATTATTCTCAAAGTTATCCATCAAACAAGAGCAGAAAGATAGGAAGAGACCATGGCAGGCCCAAGGCCACATGGAATATTTGGTTTATATGTGACTGCAACTGACTGCCTGGATCCTAAGCAAGCTCTTTATCTGCCCCAATGCCTCAGTTTCCCCTGACTCCCATTCACAGAAACATGGCTGATGTGTCACCTCAGCTTTCCAGCCACACTACAGAGCACATCCTGGGTCCTCCCAGCAGCAAGACAAAGCCTCAAAATGTACCTCTGTGCCAGCATCTACACTGCCTCAAACCTCTTTTCCATCAGCTACACTCTGTTAGGGCTGCCTACAGAGCTCAGCCAGAGCCCATCCCACCCCTTCTACAACACACATCTCATGGCAGGTGAACCTGGTAATCCAGAGAGCTATTTCCATCCATGTGGGAAGCTCAGATGCTGGGAATTTGTTTACCCTCCTTTAACTCTGAAGTGTTTACCCAGTTAAAACCCCCTAAGCTGCATTATCTGGTTTACTGGGATGCTGTGCTTTCCTCAGCCCAAGATAAAACTACACCACCTCATCCCTAAGAATGAGTCATGCACAGCCTGAGCAAGACAGGTGTCCTGTCCCTGGGGTGGATGTGAGTAACACTTTGGGGTCTGATCTACAGGCACGGGATGCAGAGCCTGGGGGAACCCTCTGTGCCAGCACCACCCTGAATGCCACAGGGCTTAAAGAACCACTACACCAGGGTACAAATCAGTACCTCTCCAGACACCATCCTGACACCACTTTCATTCATGCCTTCTGCACCAGCAGCAAAAACCCAAAGGCTTGGGGTGCCAAAAAGCAGCCTGAAGATTTGCCATCTTCCCTCTCTCTTTCAAGCCTCTCATAAAGGAGCTCCATGCAGCTGTCAACTCCAAGGCAAAGAAAGAATCAAAGCATGAGCTGAGCTGGGAGGCAGGGGAGCACAGCTGAGAAAGGAAATCTAATGCCCAAGACCTCAGTTGCAGGCCATTTTCCTCCCAGGACGGGTAACAGGGATTAGACAACTTCTACCAGCCACCAGCCTCCTGATTTTGTATTCTAAAACGCAGATCAAGTGATAGGAATAAAGAAACAAATGAATAAAGACCTGCAACTGTAGATGAGAGGGAGCAGGGAACGGAGCCAGGGCTCACCAGCTGCTTCAATGGGGCGTTTGTCTCTCATTTCTATTTTTGCGGCACCTCTGCGTAACCTGGAGGAGATGAGGCTGTGCATGCTAAAAAGGGCAGCCAGCCTTCGGGGAAACAGCAGGGCTTAGAGCACGGGAGGAAAAACCCTCCCAGAGCAGACAGAGGAGGGGCCAGAAAGCAGAGAAAGTGGGAGAGGTAGATTGAGAGGGGAGAGGGAACAAAGGCGGAGAACACCAAAACCGGGATGGGAGCTCCTGCGCTGGCTGCGCGCTGTCCTGCTGCCAGCATCCACAGAGGTGACGTGTGGAGGCAATGCAAGAGATGTTCCACCTCTGTGAGGAGCAGAGTGGGGTGATTCCAACAGCAGGGAATAATGCTGCAGTGCTACCTTTCTGAGGCCACTGAAAAAAAGCCAGCCAGGAGGATACGGATGAAAAGAGTTTGCTAGTGCTGAACCCACTGACCTCTCAGAAAACAGTTCTAAGTCAAAGTGGCGAAGCTTGCTCTGTTCAGCTCAGCAGAGGATTCAACACAACAGCCCCAGACAAGGAGATGAGGGAGTTTCACTCAACAACAGAAAAAAAAAAAATCTGAAGAAAAACTATCTGCCATCTTTCTCACAAAATGTGGTGAATAAAAGCAGTTTCACAATTCTAAATAATTCTAAAAGAACCCCGAAGTGTTTTCTACACTGGCTGACCAAAAATCACTTCATCCTTTTGCCACAAAGCAAGTCACTTCTCCATGGTACAGGGCAGCTATTTAAAAGCTCCCAACTGGCCTATTGAACAGGACTAGAAATTAAAGAGGAAATAAGTCATTTTTGTGTCCAGCTGAAATGAGAAGAGGGATTTGGGGAGATGAAATGGAATCTAGCTGTTGAAGCTGTGACTGTCAAAAAGTCTTTAAAATTTTTTTGCTTTTTAATTAGTAACAAGCAAACCTCAATTTCTCTCCAAGGAAACACATAATCATCCCTTAAGATGTCACCACATCAGCTTGATCTGTAGAGGGGCTGGAGTGCTCTTCAGTTTACCCAACAGAAGGTTGGTTTTACCTCTCCTTCCTGAGTGTTGTGGCTATATCACAGTGCCAAGGAGGCAGGATCAGCCTGCTGAAGAGAAGAACACTTGCCTGGGGCACACTCTGACTTACCTGTCTGTCACCACCAACTAGCAGAGCCTGCACACCCCACCCAAGCACACTTGCACAGGGAGGGAGGTCAGAGCATGGTTGGTGTTTTTGTTGGTATTGCCAACGAAGCAGCCACAAGAATGTCCATCTGGCCCTGCTACCGTTGACCTTCCTTTCAAGCCCACCCCACATCCAGGAGCTACCCAACAATGTTATTTCCTAGGAGAGCTGGGTCAGGAATGGGTCATTTACTGATAATCAGTTAGGACAGAAACACAATGACCAGATGAGGGAAGCATCTGCCAGGGATATTCCCTCCCCCAGACCACTGTGCCTGGAAAGGCCCGGAGCAAGGTCCAAGGGCAGAGAGGAGAGAGGCCCCAGGGCAGAACAGTCAAGGCACAAACCACTTGCAGAACATAAAAAAATGCAGGGTAATTTAAATAACAAAAAGGGATCCCAACCATGGCCAGTGGAGGAAGAGGCAGAAATGTTTGACTGAGGGATGTCCAAGCTGATTCCCACAGTCACCTGGAGCCTCTGCACTCCAAACCCTCAACAGCTTGCACAGGGGAGCATATGGGATGACTGTGTATCAAACCAAGTTCTTTTGGTTCTCATTCAGAGTTACAGACCATAGCTGTTCTGGGACACACCACCTAAGAGAACTCTCCCACTGCAGCTCCCACACAGCCTTATTGCTGCTCTCCCACACTGCACTAGACTACTTACACATCCAGCCATGGCCCTAATCTCAGAGATCATTTCCAATTAGGGCTTCAGAAAACAAGATCAGACTGCCATTCTCCTCTGGTACTGCCAGCAACCAGCTCCCTTACTGAGTGTCCCTCTAAAACCATCCACCTTCCTGTGTCTCCAGCATGTTTTAGAAAGCAATAGGAAAAGCACTTGGTCTGCAGGGAGCACATACTTACCTACCTACACCAAGAAGAGCAACAAGGCACAACGGAAGAAGCCCTTGCAATGGCTCTTTAGAGGGATGTTGTGCCAGCATCTTTAAGCTTTTACAGCTCCTTACAGCAAGCATAATGAGAGCTCCAGCTCCACCCAGCTGCAGGGAGTGCGTGTCTGCACGTACTGGGTGGGCACTACCTCACAAAGAACTGCCAACATCTGCTCCCTTGGTATTTCAGCAGAGAACATCCATGGCACGCAGGCCCAGGTATACCCATGGGAAACAGCGAGGCACTGCCAGGGGATGCACCTGCTTTGGCAGATAATTGCAGATTGCCCCTTTTCAGCACTGGAGCCTGGTGTCCAGGGGTGCTGGGCATCCTCATCCCAACGCCAAGATGGGTCAGGTCTCCTGTCCTTAGGATCTGTAACATCCGGACTGCTCTAAACACCTCCACCCATTCCCACACGAGAGATTCCACACAAGCAGGTCACAGACATTTCAACATGCCGGCCTGTCCTCCCCCCTCTGCTCAACCATTCATGCCTGGAGCCACAATCTCACTGGGTTTCAGTCTCCCAGACTGTTTGCCTTCACTCCCTCCCTAGATTGTCTCGTAGCCTTCACACCTCCCTCCTCTGCTGCCGCAACGTCTGCTCTCCTTCTCGATTCTTGCTATCGACAATGGCAGTTCCCAGCTCGGGGCCAGGGGAGATGCAGCCCCTGGAAAAACAGCATTGGGTAGACAGCTCTACACAGTAGAAGTGAATTTTCTTTCCTCAGTTACCTTTCATAGGTCTCTTCAAACAGCTCACAGTCCCCCAGGGGTTAACAGAGCATGGGATGAAAGCCACTGATCTAAGAGAAAAACCATAGCCCACAGACTTCTTTGCCCTCTTGCAGGCCCAAAGCATTTCATCTGTCCTGCCAGGCCTGTGCTTCCTCTTCTCACTCTGTCTCAGCCTGGACTATGTACCCCACAATGCTCACTCTGATTTCCAGCACACCAAATAAAGCCACTTGCCTGCTTCTTCTGCAAAGCCTTCCTGCCCAGGCAGAGCAAGCAATACCTCAGGTGCCTGAGGGACTTGCCTTGAGACATGGTCACCTATCAAAATGTAAGTGAAATCTTTTACATGCCAAAAGGTCCTTAAATCCCCTGGCATAACGCTGAACACAAAATCATTACACTCCAGCCCCTGCAGCAGAGCAATGACAACCACCCTGCCACACACTGCATCCCCAAGAGGCTCCACTCTCCAAACAGCCTCAGGTATCCTAGGCAAAAGAAAGCTCATGCAAAAGATTGGTGGTCCCAGGGCATATATATGACTTCTGACTACCTTCACAACACCAGGCAGGACAAGAGGAGCATGGTTGCAGTTGGCATATAGAGAGAGGGCTGCAAAGCTGGTTTCCCAGCACTAACAAACTGACCCCAACCAAGAATGTACATCCAAAGCCTGGTAACCACAACAGGGCTTCACCAGGCACAGGCACAGTCAGGGACTGATCTGAGCCCCAGCAGGGTGCACCTTCCTTGCCAGCATCCCTGGCCCTCTGAATAAACCAACACACGTGTTTTCTTGGCCTCAGTGCAGGCTGTGCTCGTGTGGCTGACAAACAGCCTCTCTCCATTCTTTTGGGATTACGTGTTTCAGTAGTGCCCTGGTTTCAACAAACAGCCAGCAAGAATGAGGAGCCAGTTCACCCAAGCACCAGCTGCGAGCCGTGGTGCACCTTCCTGCAGCCCCTCTGCCCAGCCCTGCAGCGGGGCTGTCAGTGCTGCTGCTCACCAGGTACCCACACAATGCCACGGCTTCTTCCCAGGCAGACTGAGTGGGAAAACTTCTGTGCACTCTGATCTGCAGCTCGTCGCCAGCAGCTTCCCCTTGAGGGCTTAATGTGGTTATTTCTACCCCTGATGCCTGTAATTAAATGAACATTTCCTTATGGCAGTGAGGCAGCCAAGGAAAAACTGACTACAGGGAATTTTCATTCATCCTGATCTATACTCCCTCATCTATGGCTTGTTCACACAATGATAACAAGACATCTTCTAAGCAGGCAGAAAGAAAAAAAAAAGCCCTTAAACAGCCCACATGCAGACAACCACCTGGGGAGACAAAAAGACAAAGGAGACCAATTCCCTCCTCCCCCTGCATCATTTTTCTACTTGCAAAACCAAAGGGGCTCAGATACCCTAGAGCCTGGAGAGATGTTTCCAAACTCTGCCAACAGACTTGTGCTGCTCAGCAGTCTGATGGGACCCTGATGAGGCACATGTCCCATTTCAGCACATCCTGCAGGTCTACAGAGGCTCCCAGCTCAGGGAAACATGTGGGCAACTACACACAGTCAACCCAGCTCCCTCTCAGGTATTTACTGTTCCTGTCCTGTGGGGCTGGAGAAGTGAGGCCAGAGTGCAGTGAATTATTTCAGATTGGAACTGAACCACCAAGCAAAGCTACTATCCAGAACAGAGCTTAAGGTACAAATTCCCAGCAGTCTGCATCTCCACTTCTGACCTCCCATCTGGGTAGGAGCCCACTTGTCTGGGGAGACCTGGCCAACTGAGTCCAGCCCCACAGTACTGCCACAGCCCACCAGGATTACAAATGTCACTAGATTAGGAATTGAGCTGCCCCTGGGAGCTGCTCCTCACCTCCCATCCCTATGCCTCTCCCTCCTAGGACAGCAGAGAGGATCACAGGGAAAGCCAAGGACCCAAATCCTCCATATCACCACCAGCTGGACAACACTACTAGAAAGTTTCTAGCAGCCTCAGCAGAACAGGAAGCATATCCTCCCCTCAGCACAGCAGTACCAGTGGTCCTTTTGGCTGCCACATTTTAAAACCACCCACCATGAGGTCCCTCTCCTTCCTGTGCAGAGCAAACATAGCTTTCCAGCTATGGGGATGGGGTCAACCCTTGCTGGCAGATTCGCAGGGTGGGATTGTGGCAGCTCCCCCCCTCACATCTTACACTCTTCTCTGGAGGAGGCAGAGGTTTGGCTGAATTTGGGCACAGACCTGCTGAGACATGGCTGAAGAACCTTTGCCAGCTGTGCCCAAGGTATTCCCTTAGTGTGGACAACCTGCCTGGAGGAAACCACAGAACTGGCTCCCTCCTCAGCTCCGGAAAGACTTATTGCTTCTATGCCACGGAGTATTGGCACAAAACCCCAACAGGTTTTCAGATCCATTTTGCTCTTTAAGCTCACTATTGTTTGCAAACCTAAAAGGCTTTATCTCTTCTCTTTCAGGAGCCTGAGATGACAGAGACTAACGGCCCATGGACAGAGCAGCTCTAGAGATGACACATTCCCCCCATTAACATTTTCAGGAGATTGGGGTAATAAGAGAGATGTGCCAGGGAACTGAATGTCACTGTATCACAGCTTGGTCGTGCTGGAAGACAGTGACTGGTTGGTAAGTCAGCCCTTCCCTCCCTGTCAGAATGACTCAAGACAAAGACTCCCCCACATTTCAAATGTCCCCGTTCAGAACTCCTGTTCCACACTAACCAGATTTCTGTACAAAGGGATGAATTAGGGAGGAAAAGGACAATCTCAGCCTCATGGGTCTTTGGGGGATCCCTTTGTTGGGAAATTTCCCCATACTATTTAAAAATAGAAGCAGAACCTTCATAACTGTTTCGAGTATCATTATTCCTGCACTTAACTGCCTTTCCCTAGCACCCTACCTCTCCTCCAAATTTCAAGAGAAGGCTCTTGGGGAATCGTGGAGCAATTTGTGGTGGCCCGTTCTTTGTATCAGTTTCACGGTAGTTCGCAAAATCACCACGACGCCAGACGAAGCCACCGATACCCAAACGGGCGGTGTGGGGCAGCGCTGCCGCAGCCGAGACCGCCCCGGCCGGGCCGAACCGCGACCACCCGCGCCCCGCTGCCGGTGCCCCGCGGGTCCCGTGCCCCATCTCCGGGGCAGGAGAGCCGGGAGAACAACCCACGTGCATCCAGCCCACCATGCCGGGAACGCAGGGGCCCCTGTCAACCCCCGGGGGTCCCGGGGCAGACAGCGGCTGCCCCAGAGGGCTCTGATGCCCGGGTAGGGGACAGAGCCAGGCACACAGGGAGAGCTCCGGGGTGGGAGACTGGGAGCCGCCGCAAGTCCCGGTGCCCGGGGTCAGTGGTACCTGCGGGGAACAGCGGGGTGACGGAGACCAGCCCGCTGCAGAGGTCCCGGCGCCCCGGGGCATTGGAGCCACGGCGCACCGCCGTTCCCGGGATGGGGGGTGAGCAGACCCGCCTCCCGCCGGGGGTCCCGGTGCCCGCGGAGGGGATCGACACCCACCCGCCGCCCAGCCCGTAGGGATGGCGGCGACTCCCGCCGCGCCAGCCTCACTCACCGGCGGCCAGAAGCAGCAGCAACGCCGGGGCCCGGTGNACAATGAGTGCCGGCGGCGCGGCTGCTTGCGCCGGCCGCGGGTGATCAGCCCCCGCCGCGGGCAGCGGGGATGCGCCGGGCCCCGCCGGCGGCACGGGCAGAGCCCCCGGGAGTGGGGGGACAGCTCCCCGACAGCCGCAACACCGGGGCAGCGGCGGTCCCCAAACCAGAGACCCTCCGCATCCCCCTGCTGACCTTTCTTTAGCTGTCCGCGGCTAACGGAGCCACTGCTTCTCCCTCACCCCTCAGTTCCCACCTCACTTCATCATCTGGAAAAACTTCTCCAGCAGGGCAAATTCATTTCCCCACCTCTGGAGGCCATCTGGTCCGAGCCCCTGCTCAGGTGGGTCACCTACAGCCAGTTTGCCAGGACCATGACCAGATGGCTTTTGAGTATCCCCGAGGTTGGAGACCCCCCACCTTCTCTGGGCAACTTGTGCCGCTGCTCACCCTCACAGTAAAAATGTGTTTCCTGATGTTCAGAAAGAACCTCCAGTGTTTCGGTTTGTGCCCATTGCCTCTGGCTCTGTCACTGGGCACTACTGGAAGGAAATGTGGCCCTGGATACCATCAGTACCTTTATGGTAAAGGCACATCTCTGGCTCACATTTTATTTGGTGTTGCCACAACCTCCAGGTCCTTTCCTGCCAAGGTGGTTCCCAGCTGAGTGGCCCAGCATATTCTCATGCATGAGATTGTTCCTCCCCAGGTGCAGCCCTTTGAAAGCCTTGCTGGACTGCAGGAGGTTCCTGTCGGCCCACTTCTCCAGCCTGTCGAGGTTCCTCTGGATGGAAGCTTGACTTTCTGGTTTATCAGCCAGATAAAGATATGCAGATATGCATCTCTTCCCAGTTTTGTGCTGGGATCTTGATCCACCATGTTGTGGTCACTGCAGCCAAGGCTGCCTTTGACCTTCACAGCCCCAACAAGCCTCTCATTGCTGCTTAGTATGAGATCCAGCAGAGCATCTCTTCTTGTCTGTTCTTTTATCGTTCACTGCATCCTGAGGCTTGGGGTGTTGAATCTGTTTTCTGAAGCTGGGTCTGTGTTGGAGCCTCTGCCCTAGCAAGGACAGCTGCTTTGACACATGCTGGGAAAACCATTGCATGGTGTGTCACCACCATATCCAAGACTGTCACATTGCTACTAATTCAGCTCATGTCCCCTTTTTCATGCCCTTCCATGCAAACTGCTGTGTGCTCTATTGCAAAAAAAAAATATCTGTATTGCAGCAGTTCTTGGGTTTGTAGCTCTTGGAGCAGTTGTGGTGGATAGCACAGCAAAGGAATATGCTGAATATCCTGCCGAAAAACATTATTACAGCAACAAGACCAACTGCTCTAATTACACTAAATTTCAAATTAAACACATCTTTAGTGGCCTCAGGGCACAACATTACAGTAAATGACTCAAGCAAGGGCTTTGTCAGACAGGTGTCCAAGAAACAAGGCTCAAGAGGTCCTGCAATACCACAGCAGTTGTGAGGGAACGCCTGCCAGCTCCCTGCACTTCAACCCCTCTTGCCAGCTGGATGGACTACAGCCATCCCACTCCCCTCCTGCAGGCCTGCAGCATGTGGCCCCTCAGAAAAGCTGTGCAACTCTTGGTTCAAGGCCACAAATATAACATGACTCCAAGCCAAAGACCCACAAGCATCCTGGTCCCTTCTCGCTAGGCACTCTGCTCGTGTTTTCAAGTTTTCCTCAGCAGTGGCTAGGAACCTTTCTCTTTGGTTTCAAAACAACTTTTTCATCACACATTCTAGGGGGGCAGGGTATGCTAAAATCCAGCATTGCAAGTTCCAAATGAGGAAACAGCTGTACTGTCATGGCCTCACCAAATGTCTTCGTCCTTGCAGGGCTTGTATCGTGTGCCTGGTACTCTGCCTCTCCCACACAGCATGTCACTGAGACAGCAGGACATAGGTCTGAGGGTGATCAGGATTTTAAATTCAAACATTCCTATTCCTTAAGTAAGTGTTCATTAAAAACACCCCAGAGTCTTTATTTCCCTGTAAATAAATTGATTTTTTTGTTGTTGTTGTTTGAAGAATGAATCTCCCAAAAGAAAAATTTATGGTATTTTTTTTTTCTGTCATGAACTTGCTGTTTTTCAACAACTAGGGAAAGGTGTCAACGTGCCATAACCTGCTGAACTCTGTAATGAATCAAACAGCCACCTGAGGGTACTTGGTATTATTGATACTGACCTTAGCAGCTCCTAGCAGGCTGGCCCTGGCACATGTCACCCATTTGTGCAGTTGCCAGCCTCTTTTTGCCAGCTCTTTCTTTCCATCATCTGCTCCAGTGCTGCAACTTCCCCCAGCACAACCAGGGCAGGTAACAGACTGGCTGCACCCCTTCCCCAGCCCAAAGCTGACAGGCTTGGACCAGCTTTTGGCTTCTTTTAGACCACATCAATTCAGGGATCTGAAAGTCCTTTTTATCCCAGAATCAATGCAGCCCCCAGCCCCCACCAAGCAGGAAATGCAGCAGGAACTACCGAGCTGTCTGCTTACCCATTAGATGAGATAAAAACACTTTAGTGCGCTGAGATTCTAGCCCAGGCATGGCATTTAATGAATGCTCTTGTCATTTTTCACTTTGTTGCTGGTAATTTGGCTGTCTTTGCATGCAGGTGGCTTACTACAAGTGGGTAACTAAAAGCTTTTCAGATCTCCTGACCCTGCCACATCCAGCTCCCAAATCTCAGAAGCTCATGGCGCTCCCTGGATTTATTTTGACGTTATACATCAATCTCAGACTGAGCAACAAAGGGGGAGTATGAAAGGAGAAGATACATCTTAGGCAAGAAAATTAAATAAAATTAGTGGCAACATCGATCAGCCAGGTCAGTGCTGCCAGTGGAGCAGAAAACAGCCGGCAGAGATGGGCAGCACCAGCTCTCTTTGAAAAGCAGCACCAACTTCAACCCAGCACAGCCCCTCCATCTCCATTTCACACTCCCTGGAATAGGTGCAGCTGGCTTGGCTCTCTCTTCTGAGGCATTGACAGCTTTATAGTCAAAGGCTTGTCATTTCTCATTTGATCTCCCTCCAGCCTCCCTACCTGGTGTATATTCTCATACGATGTTCAGAGCACTGGTAAAAGAGGCTTTACAATTGCACTAAATGCCTTTTTTATAGCTGCTTCAAAGCTGTTCAGAAATTTTTCTTGGTATTACCATTATCTGTGCTTTTCTGTTCTTCCCCAAAATTGTTCAATTTCACAGTTACGTCTGTTAGGCAGAATCAGAAAGCAAGTGTGTATTTTAGGCTGGCAAAACTGAAAATCCTTCTGCTGTCTTCCCCTGTGAGTTACTGTAACGGCTTTTGCCTTCAGGAAATTCAGCCAGCTTTCCCATTTCAGTGTAAGGGTCACATTTTGTTCCAAGATGCCTGCAAACAAATACTACTGAGGTAGAGGAATGAGGTGATAGCTAAGGGAAAGAATTTGGTGACTAAGACTTGTCAATTAAAAAAGAAACTAACCACAAAGTCTAATCTCAAGAGAAATTTAACTCATTTTGAAACTCCACATGAAAAAAAAGCAGCAACTCATTAACTTGAAATATGCTGGTGAGATGTTTTATTCTCCTAAATACAGCAAAACTGAGTTCATCTGCAAAGGTGAAAGTGATCTATTGCCTGTGCTCAGCAGAGCAAGAAAGTAAACAATAAGCAAAACAAATAAACAGTCAGATGTTAAGTTCTGGCAGTGTTACAAAATGCAAGATGTCACTAGCACGAGGAAAAGGGTTTAACCCTTCTTTCTTTGCCCACTGACACTTGTCAGGGCAACAAAAGGTGATCTGTGCCCATTCTTAGATCAGAAGGAAAAAATGGGCCATTCCCATTACCTTGATTGCCTGCTCTTTGTGGCAGAGGCTGGGTGACACAGCAGGCTTGTGGCACACCATGCAATTTAGCACAATCTTCTATCAAGTTACACAGCCTCTTGGCATCTCATCCCTCCCGAAGAGGAAAATTCCCTGCCCTGTCCAGCCCCCTCCTTCCTTAGGCACAAGGAAAGATTTAACCTCTCCCTTTTTCCAGAATATGTGAATTTATTCAGAGCCTCCGAAAAGCTTTGTATAAGCTCATTTGCTGACTTAGCCTTTTTAATTCTGGGACACCATGAAATCTTTTGACTGTACCAAGCAGGGGCGGGTACCTGCTCTATTCCTGCGTAGCCCAGGCATGCAGCCATTCTCTGGGCAAAACACACAGGTCCTGCTCTCATCCAAAATCCTGCTGGGGAAGATCTATAATAAACACTTCAAGAGGAGAGACCTGGAGCAACTAATGCCTTCCAGAATAGGCTGTAATTAGAACAGAAGGGATTCTGCTCTGTTTAGAGCCCCAGCAAGATTTTCTCTATCAATTTGAGACTTTCTTCATCTCTGCATCAGTTTGTTCCCCTTAAGGGACAGCACACTGCCCACCTGGGACACAGTGCTGCTACCAGCCCTGCTTCTTTCCCATCCCTGGTGTGGAGTGCAGGGCAGAACAAGCACAAGTTGTGCTTTACTTCCCCGTTTCCACATGCCCCTGCTGCCTGCCACCCCCTAAAGGTTCGTGTTTCTCTCCTCACCGAAGTGGAGCTGATTGCTGCATCAACAGCCACTCTGACAGCAAACCTCAGCGGATTCTTAGAGGGCACAGCAAAACAGAGCTATATGGAATTTGATTAAGGGGCCACAATAACCTTTAACAGAGTCACCTGGGGCAAGGAGGCAGACAGCTCTCCAGCTGAAATCTCACACAGGTTTCCTCACAGCTCAGGGGACAGGGCTCCTCACTGAGGGGAATGGCAACCAGGCACACTGCTCTGTCGCTGCTGGCGTGCAGAGGGATGGTCACAGCCCTCCATTTACACAAGGGGTGACTTCTGAGCCCCCAGCCAGGAAGGAGAAAGAAGTACATCTGTTTGGGGCCATTCACATCATCTAATCTGGACCTCTATACAGCTTAGAGAACCCCTTTATCTCTGTGTTGAGCTTATCAACTCAGACAGTAAACAAATTACTTTCTGGAAGGGATGAAAAATCTGCAGAAATGAAGATGTCATGAGGGCAGCAAGCCTCAGATCTTCTAAAGCTTTTAGCTGGGGCAGAAGGACAAGCAAGATAAAGCCCAGTAAAACCAAGGGGTTGATGACAAGGCAAAGGAGGTTTAGTCTTAGCTCTGGCTGTTTTAGAGATATGACCAGAGCCTGAAGAAGCTACTGTCAAACCCTCTTTGTACCAGGTTTGAGGAGCACACAGCAGGGAGCTGAGCACAGCAGCCAGCAGGACAGCCCCCCCAGCACCCAAGACAGATGAGCAGCTCAGAGATGAGACCCAGACTCAACCAGAAGTCCAGATCCTCAAAGAAGTGCACAGTGATGAAGCCAGACCAACACCAAAGCAGCCAGTCCCGAGGTCAGGGTCAAGGTCTGTGATGGCAGCCACCATCCAGGAATCACTTGGCAGTTCCATAGTAGTAGAAGATGACCAAGATCAGGAAGGCAGTCTGTGGATCACAGCCCAAAGCAATAGGTACTTTGAGCAGGCACATGGAGACATATGCCAATATTTCCCCCCTCAAAGCTCACATAAGCCCCAGGCTGAGCTTAAATAGAGCAGCAGGCCATAGGTGTGGATAGAGGCCCAGGAGAACCTGGTCAGGGCAATTAAGGCCTGTTAGTACCCTCAGAGCCCAGATATAAACCTCTCTCCTTGAACAGTGACTTAAGAAGGTGAGGGGGAGTTCCTATCTTTTAATGGGCAAAGTATCTCCACTGGGTAGAACCCAGAGGTGACTTACAACTTTTCTTACCAAACTGAAAAGACTAATGTTATCTTCAGAAAAACTCTTGCTATTTTAATAGCTGACTAAGCTGGAATGTAGGTATGTATTTTCAGAGTGGAGGGATCAGCCTGTACCTGAAGAGGGCTGGTAACTCTTGCCTCTGAGGAGAGCCAGTCACTGACTCACAGGCTCTACTGGTACTCCTACATATGTGTTTCTATGGGATTTGGTGGGACTGAAGCTCTTCAGCATCTTTTAGACAGGACATTTACTGTCAGATCTCCCTGAGCACTAGATCACCCAGAGAATAAACCTGGCACTCCCTCTGGGTTCCCCCAACAGCCTTTGAGAGAAGTGATTTGCAAAATGAGCAGAAGAGAGCACAAGCTCTTCCAAGGTGCTTTTGCTGTAAAAATGCTGAGCTCAGCAGCCCCTTAAGGCTGCTCACAAATGTTTAGTAGAGGCTGAGGGGCATGCTGGATGGCTGGAATCCTTGGCAGACCAGTGCTCCATGATAATGGAGACATTAAATCAGTGATGGCAGCAAGAACTGCATAATAGATGCAAAATACAGCAGAAGCCTGATCCAATTTTGGCTCTGCTTTGTTAAGTAGAAAAGTATTTTAGGAGATGGAAAAATACTAGGAAGTTCAGAGTGCATCCTTGCTGCAGCACAGTAGGAGATGTAGCTGTTTGCAGTGACTCACCTGTATCTGTGGATCCACATCTGCTGTAAACATATTCCCATACTGTCTTCATGTGCCGGAATTCAGGTGAGTTGAGGACAAGGGCAGGGCTGTAAGCACCTGAAACAGCCCTCCTGGCTGGACTGCAGTAGGATGGGAAGATGGCACTAACCAATATAACTGCTGCATCATGAGCACTGTTACACTGGCGAAGCTCTTGTCACCCAGTTTCCAGACAGCTCTTTAGTAAGCACAGAGGAGATGGACAGAGAAGCTTCCAGCCAAGGTCTGGCATGGGAGAAAGTAAACACTGCTGGTCCAGAAATGCTGGATATGCTAATTTTTCCAAGAGGCTTTGGCATTAATTTGGGGAAAACCACACCTTACTGAATGTAGAATTTCACCTGTTCGAGGAGCATCTGCCATTTGACAGGCACACTTAGAAACAACCACTGGCACACCGGATGAGCCCATGACTTGCAGATGTAGTGTGTTGGTTTATGATCACAATAAAGGCATAAGCTAAACTCTGCTAGTATGAATGAAAAGCCCTTTCCTGCAAGCTCTGTCTCTCCCTTTTTCCCAGCTCACACATGCTGATTGATTAGCTGCTATCTGCAGGCACTTGCTCATGCAGCCCCAGCAGGTGCACTGTTTGTGTTTGTTCCGTGCTCAGCTCAAGTCAAACAGTTTATTATGAGATGCAGAGAGCCCTGCTGCTCTCTCAGGAGTTTGCACACAGCATGTTCAGATTAAACTGCATCAGGGTCTGGCCCATCATGCCCTTTTCAAATCCAGATGCTCTCTGAAGCCAGACTGACCCAGCCTTTGCCAACAACCACAGTCCCAAGGGGAAGATGGCCACAAGAAGGGACACCACTTGTCTCCATAAAGCCCTGTCTCCTTTACAGGGAGCACCTTTATTATCTTCCATGTGAGCCCAGGCATAGCCTGCTGTGAACAGACCTCACCTCCCCCAGACTCTTGCTTTTGCCCCTGGCTGCCAGGGGCACTGTGCAGTTTGAATCACAGTAGCAAGAAGCCAAGTGCACAAGCTTGGCTAAACTCAAGGTTGTCAGGGGAGCAACTCCTCATTTCATGAGTGGGGCTTGGCTTGCTGAGCTCCAGAGCTCTGCAGCAAAATCCTCACCACATTCAGCAGGAGCATGGCTCCTGGCAAGGCAGTCCCTGCTCAGAGCAGCATGTTTTCACCCGTCTGCACCCCTGTCCAGACCAGACACCTGATGCTGTCAACAGCCAAAGCTTGCTCCAGGGAACCTGAAAAGCTCAGTGGCCGTGAGAGGAGGAACATGCCTTCAGACTGGCATTAACACTCCAGTGAGCAGCTGATGCCAGCAGTAGTGAGGGCGCAGCTGCAAGAATTCATTGCGCTGCTGGATGCTGGCAACACAATGGTGGGAGGGCACACTGCCTTTGTGCTGAAGATATGGGAGCCAGAGTGAGCAAAATGACAAACAACTGACTCCAACAATGGCATCTCTCTTGTTGCCACTGCTCACTTCATGTGCCAAGTGAGGTGGGACCAGAGCACAGGAGGCAGGAGAAAGCTGTAGGACAAAACTGAATGGTGCCTAACAGCCCAGTCCAACAGTAGGGCAAAGAGTTGGGAAAATCAGGAGTCCTGCCCCAGTCCTGTGTATCTCGCGTGGTTTGCAGTGACATGTTTGGCCACCTATTTAACTGCAGGTCACTACAGGCATAGCAGAGGCTTCACAAGGTTGCAATGGTTTAGGAAGTATTTTCTATTTCTCCAGTAGGACACAAAGCCTCTTCCTCCTCCTGCACCCAACATTCATTGACACAAACACACCAGTTTGCTTGACAAGCTTGTTTCATCCCTTGCTATTTCTGGTTTTGCTCTCTCAGGGCCAGGACCTTCCCCAGCAAGATATGTGGGTTCCCACAGTGCTGGGCACAGTGTGCAAGCAATTGCAGCAGCTGTCCCCAGGGACTCTGTGGCCTCTGGCATTAGGAGGTAAGATACTAACAGCTGTGTCCCTGGGGAATCACACTGGACCTCACCAGGCAGTTGCAGGCACACAGCAGCTTGGCCATCCCCAACCCAGACCTGATCCAGACCCACGTTCAGGGGCAAAGGCTTGCTCAGGCAGGGAAGGAATACCAGGAAGTGTCTGTATGGGCTGCCTGCAGAAAGCCCTGGTAGACAGAGACCCAGTAGGAAGGGAAAAAACAGCCAAAACAGTTAAACAAATACACAGGAGGGAGCTGGCAGACAGAGGACGCAACCCACAGAGCCAGTTTCAGGCTGAGAGTCATGTGCTCAGCCCCCAGCAGGGCTCAAGCACTGCTGGCTCCAGGCTGGGAGGACACACACACACACACATCACTGTGACAAACCCCACAGTGTCAGTGCTGACAGCCAGGGACACCTCTGCTTGGCCAGCACACAACTGCAGCAGCCAGCTCACAAATCCTCCTGAGCTCAGGCAGGAGGCTGGAGATGCCATAAGGTCCCACAGCTCCAGCCAGGAAAAAGCACATTCACTGCAAAGCTCAGCTGTGTCCTGCAGAGGGGTTACTGCTTCTCCCAGACAGGAATCCAAGTGGCAGCCAAGGCAGGAGATCAAGGCTGTCTAACCCAAGTGTGTGTAAGGAAGGGAGGTGGAAATACTGTGATGGGACAGTCGCAGTGGGATACAAACATAAACAGGCAAGACAGGGAAGGAACCACTGCAGGCAGGTCCTTGGTGGGCAAGGCAGCAGTCACAGCATGGTCCAGGGCAAGTGTGTCCTGCTATCAGTTCACAGATCTCTCAGCTAGAGCTGACAGCCAGCACTGGCCATTCCTACTAACCTGAGGAGCAAATATGAGATGTGACTGTACCCAAACCTAACCCCACAAGCTGCTGGCCAGTTCACACAGCATCCAGGTTGCTCACTTAAGCTCTTCCACTCTTGGTGGCAGGAGTTACCAAAAGAGGAAATGCAGAAGTATTGAAAAACAAATGTATTTAAAACACACATACTAAGAAAATTGCATGTGAACACTGAGCCCATCTTGTCCTCCCTGAACACATCCAGCTTAGGCCTCCTCCACTGCCATGCCCAAAACCAGCACCATGGGTACTTCACCCTCAACAAATGGGTGCAAGAGGGTGTTCAGTTTAGGTGTCAAAGGTAGCACTTGGATTCAGCTGTAAATTCACACCTGCTGACAGCTACACAGAGATAACATCCACTAAGGCAAGGGAAGCCTCTCCACTCTGGCTTCTGGAGATTCCCCAGCAGGTACTGAAGGAGTTTTCAGTGCCCAAACAGATCATCATTAAGATCAGAAAGAACTATGTTTTGTTTCAGTTCTTATCTTCCTCTACTTCCCCCCTCCTCCCCTGCAGAAACCAAGCACAAGGTCAACCCATGTGGGCACCTGGGGAAATGTCAAGTGTCAGGCACAAAGGCCTGGAGCAGAGGCTGGCTGGTTCATGGAGAGTTGAAAGCAGTTTCAATTATCACCCATCAGGCTGTACAGTCACCAGAGATGGGAACAGAGAATCCCTGAGGGTGCTTGCAATTCAAGGGGGATGGATAATGCTTTCCAAATGCTCCCACTTGGTCCCTCCTGCAGAGGAGCCCATAACAACTAGTGACAAACAAACAGAAAACATGTCATGTAGATGGCCAGCAATTCTCTCCTTGCTGTGCTTAGCTACAAGGCAAAATAGTGAACGAAGTTGCTAAACAGACTTGACAGGGCATTTAACTACTTAATTCTGTTCTATTCACAAGGTCTTCAGCAGCTCAGCGCTCCCTTAATCCATAAGGCAAGAAGCAAGCAAGAGGATGTGCAGCCTAGTCCCTCTGGCTCAGGATCTCTGTAGCATCCTGGAGGGCTGGAAGATGGAGGTCTCATCTCACAGAAGCAAGTGGCAGACTCTGCTGCCAGTCTCAGAACTGCTGGACAATCAGCTTCCGCTTCACATCCCGGCTGAACCGATTCATCTTGAACACTTCACTGTCATAGAAGGCTGAGAGGTTGTGGATGTTGATCTGCCGAGCCTGGGAGGAGGAAGAGGGGAGAGGTAAATGTTTATTTAATCAAAGTAAGAACCATGTGGTTTTCCACAGCAGAGGCTGCATAAAATTTGACAGTCAGCAATCTCTGCTCTGCTCAGCAGGAACCAGGGCTGCAGTAGCAGGGGAGACTGCAGGTCAGGAGGAGGGAGCATTGGCAGTGCTGAGCTGAGCCAAGAGAGGATGCTGGCTCAGCATCTGCCTGCTCCCAGCTCGTCCTTTTACTTCCACCAGAGACAGAATGTAACTCCTATCCAAAAGCCCCCAAAACCTCATTCAGCAGGAGAGTTTTGCAATGGAGACATCTGACTGGGGGTGGTCACCTTGGCAACACCAAGTTGTGACTTTGGAAGTAGGTACTCTGCACATGTGATGCAAAGAGCAGAAAACACTAAACCACACTGCTCTAGTGCTAAGCAAGGTCAACATTCTGCACAGAAAGGCCAAGTCAGAAGTGCAACCTTTGGACGAGGATGAAGATGCATTAAGGAGGAGGCAAGCTAGCCTCAGGAGGGATTGGAAAAGTTCATACACAGATTTTTCTGCTTTTTGCTTCTTCAAGTGCAGATGCTAGGGAACTTGAGTTCTCATCCACCTGCATAAGCACCATACTGCAGGATTTACCATTCCAACCCCAAAGCTTTATCGGGGTGTATGAGAACAGAGAGGGGAGAATACAGAACTTCCAAACAAGAGGAGCAGATGCAGAGGAGACAATCCTGATGCTGGGTTATATTGATTAACACCAGTCTTTTCTATGGTATCATAATGCAGGAAGGGAAGTTAGAAGTCGCAGAATGCCTCTGGTTTGGAGGCTGCAGAGAGAGCATGAACCAGTCTCAGAGGCAGCTGGCTGTACGCCCATACCTTGTCAACCAGGTCCTTCTCAGGGACTTCTATGGTGTCTTGCTGGGCTCCATAGCGGTTCCTCTGGTACATCACCTGCTCTGCAATCAGCTGCTTCAGGATGAACAGCAGCAGCTCGTTGTTGTCTCGCTTGAATGAAAGGTAGCGGGAGAAAGTCTAGGAGGGAGGATGAGAGGAGCCATGAGGATCAGAACAGTGACATGCTGCAGTGGCCAGCGCCAACCAACCCCCTCCTGCCACAGAGAACCAAAGGACTGCTGTCACCTGTGCCCTTAGTGTATCTCAAGTGACTATGGCCTTGCCAAGCTGCCAGCTGCACATGCACAGGCAGCCCTCTGACAACCACAGCTCCTCTGCTGACTGCTTTTATTCCCATCTGGAATCTCCCTAGGGGTGCTGGTGCCTCTTGGGGGCTGATAGTGCACTGCAGTGGAGTTGTGCTGCCCATAGGGACACAGCCATGGGATGGCTGGCCCTGGGCAAGGCACAGAGCAGCTTCCCTTAACCCAGACTGCCCTGTGCCTCCCCAGCAGACGCTCATACTTGGCTGGCTGTTTGAGGCCAAAGAGAGAGGCCACGAGTCGTCCAGACAGAGGGCAGACACTCAACAGTGGATAAATGCCAGCGTGAGGCCAGCCAAGAGCTGTTCAGAGCCAGCCCCTGCTACTCAGAGAACAGGGCAGACTGCACACTAACCCACAGTGAGTGCTATCCTGTGGTTAACTGTACCCTGAGAGCCCAATAAAAACGTGAAGAAACAAACTGCCTGCTTGGCTTGATCACCTGGCAGCAGTAGCAGCAGGTGCCCCGTGCCAAAATAGAACAGACATGGCAGTGCTTTTAAGCTCAAGGTACACTTCCTTTTCAGACCCAACAAGGACATTGCCTCACCACACACTAATGAGGGCCAGTCACAGAACAGTGCCTCGTTTGGGGTCCCTCCTCAAAAAGGCACCCAGCTTGAGCTGTTGTTATTGCACAATGACTAAATTATTTTGAGTATCCAGATGTTTGAGACTTTGCTATGGGAAAACCTGGTGTCAAACTGGTAAGGAAACCTTGTCAGACAGTGAGTGTGGTGTTGTAGCTGTGAAGTGGCCTTGGTCCCAGGTGGTGTTAGTGTGACTGCCCGAGCGGCTCCTGGATGGTCAGACAGAGAAATTCCTTGACACTTCAGACCCACAGTACTCCACCTACACAGGCTCAGCGCCTGTCTCCACAGGACAGACCCCTGCAGAGCATGAAGTCTCTTCCCACAGCCAGGGCAGTGCAAGGAGCTGCAGCTGAACTCGTGGGCCCTGGGGTGCAGGCACAGCCCCCGGCTCAGGCGGTGCCCACCTTGCGCATGCTCCGCATGACGCTGAACTTCTGCGTGTCGATGAAGCTCTCCAGCATCACCCTGATGGCCATGTTGACATCGTCCTCCACCACGTAATCGCGCAGGTGCATGCGGGCGTGCGCCTCGGCCATGCGGATCATGGACTCGATGTGCCGCACCGTGATGGGGATGCTGCCCGTGGCCTGCGGGGAGGAGGCAACACGTCACTGGAGGATACAAGACAGGTGCCTTCTGGCCCAGGATCCAGCTCCTTTCATACTGCAGGGAGCTCTCTGCACCTCTGAGGGTGGCTCAGGCTAAGGAGGCTCTGCCACCTGCTGGCACGGCCACATAGCCTGGCACAGCTCCCCTGCTCATCTGAATTCAGCACAGAGCAAGGGGATGCTGCAGGGTCACACTGTGACACTGTTTAGGGCCTTTCCAAGATTAACAATCTAGTTTCCTCCAGCAAATTTTAGGAGTTAAAGAAACAAAAGGCCAATCAAAACAGGTATAGCTTTCCCAAGCTCCAAAAAGTCTCCCTCACACCTCAACAAATTCCTCTTTCACTTGGAGAGCATGAAATGAGCCTGAGACATCCCACGGGCAAAAGGGCATTTCTACAGACAATGGCTCTCTGTAATGTACCAGGAGCATGTGGATCTAAGTGAATGCAAACATCTCCTCTGGGCCTGCCAGACTGGGTGACAACAAAAGGACTTTGCCATGGCAGGAACTGTACATGTGTCCTGTCCATCAGTCCACACGTCATCAACAGGCGAGACTCTGCACTTAGATGAAGAATCATCTGCTCAGCAGACACTGCAGGATCTGCCTGTCTCTCACAGAACAGTGGCACAGACTTTTGTGATGGGAATGGCAAGAATGTGTCAACATATGCTGGAACAGTCTCAGGCTGATTTGCAGTCTAGATACATACAGTTCTTCCCTCCTTTCCTCAGTATTCTCACCATAGACTCCTTCCTGAGGTCACTGTACATCCTGGCCACCTTGTCCTGGTCCATCTGGTTGAGTTTGGGGTGGACCTTCTCTTTGGCATAGACAATATATTTCCTTAGGATCTCTTGAGGAATAGGTTCAACCCCATAGGTGTTGGGAAGGATGACCTCATTAGTGTCCCCATTCACTGCCTCCTTGCTGCCTGGGTGGTGCTTGACATGGCTGCCAACAACAAACCGCGCCAGCATTTCATCCTACAAGAGAGCAGTGCACCAACAGACAATGAGCACACTCACTGGACACAAAAAACTCAATGGGCAGCTGCAGCTGAGCATCCCAACAGCAGCACACGCTCAGAGTCCTGGCACAGCCCCTACCTGCACTGGGTCCACCGTGTCTCTCACCACGCACAGGATATCAAATCGAGAGATGATGGGCTCTGTCAGGTCCACGTTCTCCGAGAACGTCAGCGACGCGTCATATCGCCCACCTGGGACACAGATAATCCAGGTCAAACAGGCTCCAAGGCTGGAGCTCTGGAGGAAGGACACACCTCCACTATGTCGTGCTTGCTTGATCTCTGCTCCAGACTTGAAGGAACCAGGCAGAGGGAGGGGAAGCTGTGCCACAGCTCTCATGGCTGTGGAGTTATGCTGAGAGCCTGAGATGGTCCTGTAGTCTCTCAGCACTTACCTATGGGATTGGCAGCAGCAACAATGGTGCAGCGAGCTTGCAAGGATGTGACAATGCCTGCTTTGGAGATGGAAATGCTTTGCTGTTCCATGGCTTCGTGGATGCTGGTCCTATCTTGATCATTCATCTGCAGGAAAGCAGGAACGATTTAGAGTGAAACTATGTCTCTACACCCCACTGCCAAACACACCAAGGGCAATCAGCTCCAGATGCTCTGAAAAGGCAGCAAACTGCACTATGGACCAGCAAAGGCCTAACCAAACTGCAGGTACTTGGGTCATCTGGGAGATGTCACCATGAGTTACACTGTGTCCTCAGAGGACAGAGGTACAGCTGGTCACTTCACAGCTAATCCTTCACAGAGAGATGAAGCTGGGCTCACCTTGTCAAATTCATCAATCAGGCAGACACCTCTGTCAGCCAGCACGAGGGCTCCTGCCTCCAAAGTCCACTCCTTGCTGACCGGGTGCCTCTGCACATAGGCTGTGAGGCCCACAGCAGAAGCACCCTGGCCAGTGGTGAAAATTGCTCTGCTTGACACCTTCTCTATGTACTTAAGAAACTGTGATTTTGCAGTACCAGGGTCTCCACACAGAAGCACGTTGATGTCACCACGAACCTTGTGTTTGCCACCTACAAAAGCAATGGGAAAACCATGTGGCAGCTGAGTGCATGGCTTGGCAGCAACCCTGC
The DNA here is from genome assembly GCA_013400635.1 of Hypocryptadius cinnamomeus. Classification (NCBI taxonomy): domain Eukaryota; kingdom Metazoa; phylum Chordata; class Aves; order Passeriformes; family Zosteropidae; genus Hypocryptadius; species Hypocryptadius cinnamomeus. The sequence continues at coordinate 42,251 of VYZP01008734.1, read as the reverse complement.
CCTGAGCACCACAAAGCTGAAGAGAGGGCAACCAGCAGGCATAGCAACCAGTTTACAAGCAAGTTGAGGGGGAAAGAAAGTCAGTTTTGGAGGCAGTCATCTTTGTAAAATAGACTTTCTAACCTTGCTGACACATCCTTCTAAGGAGATGATAACAAATCAGGGTGCCAGAAGGTCAAACCTCTGAAGGAGCATTAAACATGACCTCCTAGAGGAGGGATAAAAACTTGCCCAGGTTTGCAGCAGGAGCTGTTTTCAGACATAGCATTTCTACTGTCACACCAGAGTTTTCAGTGTGATAAAAGAGCCAGTTCAATCACAAATATCCCTCAGTCTGCTACACCTTGTCTGTTACCAAGCCACCCAGACAACTCTAACTGCTCTTGTTGCAATGGCACAGACAAATCCCAGTCCCTTTGCCCTCCCCGAGTGAGGCAGGACCAAAGGACACAAGTGACACTCACCTGGGTTTTTGGGCTCTCCGCCAAAGAGAGCTAAAGCCAAGCCCCTCTTGATGTCTTCATGTCCATAAATAGATGGGGCAATGCTGGCAAAAATCTGAAAGGGAAACCAGGAGTTGTCCAGGGAATACCAGTTCCCATTCTGAACAGAATCTTGCATGAACATCAGCAAGGTGCCATATCTAAAGCTACTCTTAAGATATTGCTGTCTCCAAAGAGTGTTTTATTATCCAGAGTGTGAGGCCTTCTTCAAAGGTAATGACCCACCCATTGTTGCCTAAAGGAACTTCACAAAAATGGTGCTGTTGGGGCATGGCAGATTATTTAGTCTGGTGCTGGAATCTGCTGCCACTGCCTCCACAACCCTGTTCTACACAAGGTTCACCACAGTGCCTGTTATCAGCTCTTGTAAAGCTGGGGACCTTGATCAGACGCTTACTCCCTGCATGTGACATTACTCACACATGGATTGTTGTCATGGTCAAATATTGCAAACAACTGGCTTATTTTCTCAAGGGTATTCTGAAAATAACCTAATGCTGGAAACTACTCATGTCAAAACACTCCTGGCTCAACTGAAGCTGCTGCATCCACTGCAACAGCAGTCACTGTAACAACAGCACAGCCAAGGCAATGGAGAAAAGTTCCCCATTACAGAAATTAAATCTGACCCAAGTGAGGTTGAACATGCACCAATCCAAGAGCTTGTTCTTTCAAGTACTGGATTCAGGTCTTAGCATATAGAGGAAACAAAGCTCAAATCCCTACCACAACTTAAGCTAAGCAATAATATCCCCTTTAGGGGACCAGAGATGCAGTCACTGGCCTCACAGAACACTTCTACCACTTGGCTTTTTAGACACAGAGAGAGAAAACTGATCAGATATAAGCAGTGTCTGAGTGTCTGTCACCTGTCTTCTAGTCCTGTTGTGATGCAGAAGGCTCAGAGAAGGAAAGGGAGAAGCAGAAAATTTTACCTCCAAAGGTACAAGGGATGTTCCTTATTTACTTCCTTCCTATAACTCTCACCAACAGCTGTCTGAGAGCTACAGAAGACCATTCAAAGAGAACTGGGATTTCTGGGCTCCTTTAACCACTGTTTGGCCAGCTGACTCATTTCATCACTTTCTGATCCAGCTGCCAGGTGACGGCAAGCTATCAACAGGAAAAGAAGGAAAGTCTGAGGCTGACCCACCTTCTCCCCAATTTGCTCATCCTTGGACAGACCCACAATCACTTTCACATCTTCATCAGTCAGCTCCCCAACAGCCAGCTTGTTGTCCTTCTTGGCAATGTGGTTGGCCAGGATCACAGTTGCAAACACTGGGAACCCATTGGCAGTGTTCAAGGAGCCATCATAGTTGTTGTGGTAGATCCCTGTCAGCTCCTGGGAAGCAGGAAATGCTCTGTCAGTCAGTGCCTGCACAGTACAAAACAGCCCCTTCTCCATTCTAAGGTAAGGCTCAAATGCATCTGAGGACAACCATCCCCATCCCCACAGATGTTGCTGTGATGTCACTGTCAGAATTTAAAAATACCCTGTGCTCTCCCAAGACTTGAGCAATGTACTCACAATCTCATCTCCTGGCTTGCAGCTGTCCACCAGATCAGCGAGGAGAATGGCATCCTTGGAGCGGGGCAGCCTGCCCGCAGCCACCTTCCCAGGGCTCTCCTGGATCTTGATGCGCTGGTAGTTCTGATACACTGTCTGCAGCAACAAAATCAAAGTTACCCAGCAAGGCACCAGCATGGCTCTTCACAGGCACCTCAGGGAGAAGGGCCATTCCAAGACTTCAGTCAGAAAATTATGGACATGGGAGGATGGAGGTTGTGAGGAGCAATTCCAGGGTGTGATAGACAATAGCGGGGACAGGAAAGCACTTTGCTGCATCTCACCACTGTGTTTTAGCCTCCACAGTGTTTGTCCACTCAAATACTGGATGCCCTGGGAGAAGAATGCTCCACTTGTGATGGTTAAAGGTACCAAAGCAAAGAATGAAAGTCAGAAGCTCCTCAAGGATTTTGCTCTCTGGTTTCCTTAGCTGACAGATCAGGACAGACTGACCTAACCTGGAAGGAGATCTGGACAGTGTATGTCTGCGTTTCTAAAACAGGAATAAGTAACTGCGTACCACAAAGGTGATTGTGGTAAAAGATTCAATCCAAACACCTACAGTGTGGCAATAAATTACTTTTGGTTGATAAACTGAGTCATTCAGGTCAAGAGCTCAAACAGACCTATCTTCACAGCCCCCTGGATATAGCAGAAGACCCCTCTAGTCACAGCAAGCTGTTCAAAGGGTGGGAGTCAAAGCAGGGGCTGTGAGGAACAGGCACTGGAGCAGGATGAGCAACCTCTCACCCAGGCAAGCACACAGTCTCTTACCTCTTCCATGTTGATTTCAAATGGGCCAAGAGACTGACACTCCGGACAGGAACCGGGCTTCACCTCCTGGTTCTGCGACTGGAAAAAGGGTCCTAGGATGAAGTTGCACTTGCTGCAGTTGTACTTGACCATGCTGAGCTGAGGCAGGACCCCTGTGCAACTTGTCACCACTCCACTGGTCCGGATCAACTGATTCAAGTGCAGCTGCCTGAGGAAAAATAGAGATATGTTGGATGCCTGTAGGCATCAGAAGGCAAAACACCCTCCAGAAATACTCCTGCCGCAAGGCACACGTTTTCCTCAGGGATGCTGAAAGTTGCTAAGCTCAGCTATCCTGTTAGACTTACCCAGAGGTTTAGCTCACAGGTGAGTCCTGAGTACCCCAAAGCCTAATGCAAGCCCCACAGCCACTGCTGGTAGCGCTGCTCTTACCTGAGTGACCGCAGCTCTTCCACCAGAGGGAGGTGGGAGATACGGACATGGATCTCCTGAGCAATGCGATCATACTTGGGGTACATGGCCAGCACCACTTCCTTGGCTGCTTCATCAAAGATCTTCAGCATCTCTGCTGGGGCCTCAGGCAGAAAGTAAGCAAGGACATGCTCCTGGGCTGCCAGATCCTCGTAGTTCACCACCAGACTCTCTCTATTCTCTTAAGAAAAAGACGGGGTGAATTGTAATTTCAGCCTCTTGACTCCTCAAGAAGTTTCCGAAGGATAGGCAGAACATACAAGCGTGTATCCTGCAGGCTGCAGTTAATAGATCTCTGTACCTTCCCTGAAGTCTAGAGATTAACAATTTGAAAATGGGTGGAAAACCATTTTAAATTTATTTCTCTAACAAATTCTTCATCAGTACCAAGCGTGTGATGGTTCCTCTCCAGTTCTGCACAGATACTTCCCAGGCTCACTGTTCCTGAAATTCAAAAGCCTCAGCCCAACATACAATTCTCTCAGAGACCTCCAGGAACAGAAGTTAATAGGAGATACATTATGTGTGCTGAATGGTTGGCAAAAAACCTCCTGTGTCTTATGTTTGTGGAAATGGATGAGACAAATGCCTTTTATTTCCTAGCTTTACAAAACTGATCCTGTTCTACTGCTCAAGCTTCTGCTAAATATAAAGAAGAAATACAACAAGTACAGCTACATGAACTGTTCCTAGATGTGACAATTTCTGCTTTTAAAACTCATCAATGACAGCCCTAATGACCGTTTCTTCTGGCAGTGCCTAGTCAGAATACAAGGCTACAACACTGACACAGTTTCCAAAGTCACAAGGTCTATTTGTGTCCCCTTGCTAGATAATGCAGTTTCCAGTGTGAGAAAGTAACTGGTGCAGACAGCAAGCAATTGTTGTCTCTTTCAGATCACAAACTAGCAGACCACTGTCTGCTGCCCCACATATTCTTCTGCTAGCATTTCTACGAAATGAATATTAATGAGGAGCAGACGCCCCGCCAGGGGCCTTCTAATTAGTCAGCCAGAATCAAAGAAGACACTAGACATGTTTCCATTATTCATTTATCTCCATCAGCATCAGGCTTTCTTGAAGTGCTGATTCAACGTCTGGAACAAAGAGGGCAGGCAGCAAAATACCCACCTCTGTAGTGGATCACCACAAAGTACCGTGACCCACATAAAGAATGAGAGGGCCTCCAATGACCCTACCTTTGCACATGTCACTGATCCTCTCCTTGAAGACATTGTGCCCATGGTCATCCACATGGGTCTTCAGGAAGTTCTTGAAGCGGTGATAGATCTCAAGCCGGGGCGCTGCCATGGAAACCCACTCCCTCACTGAGTGCCCTTTCATGTCCTCCAGATTCTCAATGCTCTCAATCATGTCTTCATCCTCCTCTTCCATGCCTTCAGCAGCCCGCTCTGCCAGCCGCCTCTTCCGGGCAGGACGGTCTTCATCCTCATCATCGCTGTCTAAGGGGTGGGAGGAAAAAGTACTCAGGATCTGGGATTCCCATTCCCACTCTATGGATTAGTCACAGTGGGATTGCATAGGGTGTGGAAGTAAAGAGGTCACAGCCTGGGAGACAAACCAAGAGACATCCCAGGCCCAGCCTAAGTCCAGTTCTAGACTTGCTCCTACATCTTCCACAACACAGTCAAGACTTTAATAGTGTGAATTTGAAGACTTGTATGCAACAGCACATATTCAAGGCCATTAATGCACTGACCAAGGAATGAGCTTGAAAGTGCATCAAAGGCCCTTCCATCCAGCGTGCAAAAGTCTGTACAGGAGCACCAACACCAACAAATTTGGTAAAATCCCAACCCTTTGATGCAGGCCCAGGATCCTAAATTTGTTTCAGCAGTACCCAGAAGAACACCAAACGAGCTCCCAGGAAACCCAAAGGAAAGGTATCCTGCACTGGAGGAATCCAGCAAAGCCCACAGCCAGTGATTTCATTAAGAGCCCAGGCACACTGGAGCTCTAGAGACCTCCCTGCTAACCTGAGAGTAGAAAGCCCAGCTCCCCCTGAAGGGCTAGGTTATTATCAAGCACCCAGGGTGGTACAGCTCATTGCACCTACCGTAGAGCAGCCCCCTCCTCATGCGGCCCATGCCCTGCTCCAGCTCTCGGTCCCGCTGCCTCATCACTCGCTCGGCAGCCTCCCGCTGGCTGGCAGTCAGCTCCTCCACATCTTCATCATCCAGGGCCAGGCCCTCTGCCTCGTACACATCCAGCTCTGGGATGGGCCGGTAGTCCCTAGCACACACACACAGAGCAGGGAATCAGGCCAGGAAAGCAATTCTACAGCCCTGCTCCAGCTACTGCTGGGCAGGTGTCAGGACAGCTGTTCTGCAGCAGGACAGAACGGTCTTGAGCAGGAAGGCACTTCCCAGTGGAAGATGCCCTGCAGTAAAAGGGCTCCAGCAGCATGGTTAGGAATGCAAAGGGCTCCAGAACCATGACTAGGAATGCAAAGGGCTCCAGAACCATGGTTAGGAATGCCAGNGAGAGACGGGGGTAAATCCATCCTGGCAGCGCAGCCGGAGCGGAGGGAAAGGGTTCGATCGTGCCCCGGCCCCGCTCTGCTCTGCGGCGCCGGGCACGCGGGAAAATTCCCCGGGCGTTTCGGGAGCACCGCCGGGCGCGCCCCCAGTGTGCCCCCACCCCTAAATCCTCTCTGGACCCCGCAGCGCCAAGTGTCCGGCAGCGGGGAGAACCCGGGGCCCGCAGCCGCGGGGGTGGCACCCCAAACGATCGGNTGTATCCTGCAGGCTGCAGTTAATAGATCTCTGTACCTTCCCTGAAGTCTAGAGATTAACAATTTGAAAATGGGTGGAAAACCATTTTAAATTTATTTCTCTAACAAATTCTTCATCAGTACCAAGCGTGTGATGGTTCCTCTCCAGTTCTGCACAGATACTTCCCAGGCTCACTGTTCCTGAAATTCAAAAGCCTCAGCCCAACATACAATTCTCTCAGAGACCTCCAGGAACAGAAGTTAATAGGAGATACATTATGTGTGCTGAATGGTTGGCAAAAAACCTCCTGTGTCTTATGTTTGTGGAAATGGATGAGACAAATGCCTTTTATTTCCTAGCTTTACAAAACTGATCCTGTTCTACTGCTCAAGCTTCTGCTAAATATAAAGAAGAAATACAACAAGTACAGCTACATGAACTGTTCCTAGATGTGACAATTTCTGCTTTTAAAACTCATCAATGACAGCCCTAATGACCGTTTCTTCTGGCAGTGCCTAGTCAGAATACAAGGCTACAACACTGACACAGTTTCCAAAGTCACAAGGTCTATTTGTGTCCCCTTGCTAGATAATGCAGTTTCCAGTGTGAGAAAGTAACTGGTGCAGACAGCAAGCAATTGTTGTCTCTTTCAGATCACAAACTTGCAGACCACTGTCTGCTGCCCCACATATTCTTCTGCTAGCATTTCTACGAAATGAATATTAATGAGGAGCAGACGCCAGGGGCCTTCTAATTAGTCAGCCAGAATCAAAGAAGACACTAGACATGTTTCCATTATTCATTTATCTCCATCAGCATCAGGCTTTCTTGAAGTGCTGATTCAACGTCTGGAACAAAGAGGGCAGGCAGCAAAATACCCACCTCTGTAGTGGATCACCACAAAGTACCGTGACCCACATAAAGAATGAGAGGGCCTCCAATGACCCTACCTTTGCACATGTCACTGATCCTCTCCTTGAAGACATTGTGCCCATGGTCATCCACATGGGTCTTCAGGAAGTTCTTGAAGCGGTGATAGATCTCAAGCCGGGGCGCTGCCATGGAAACCCACTCCCTCACTGAGTGCCCTTTCATGTCCTCCAGATTCTCAATGCTCTCAATCATGTCTTCATCCTCCTCTTCCATGCCTTCAGCAGCCCGCTCTGCCAGCCGCCTCTTCCGGGCAGGACGGTCTTCGTCCTCATCATCGCTGTCTAAGGGGTGGGAGGAAAAAGTACTCAGGATCTGGGATTCCCATTCCCACTCTATGGATTAGTCACAGTGGGATTGCATAGGGTGTGGAAGTAAAGAGGTCACAGCCTGGGAGACAAACCAAGAGACATCCCAGGCCCAGCCTAAGTCCAGTTCTAGACTTGCTCCTACATCTTCCACAACACAGTCAAGACTTTAATGGTGTGAATTTGAAGACTTGTATGCAACAGCACATATTCAAGGCCATTAATGCACTGACCAAGGAATGAGCTTGAAAGTGCATCAAAGGCCCTTCCATCCAGCGTGCAAAAGTCTGTACAGGAGCACCAACACCAACAAATTTGGTAAAATCCCAACCCTTTGATGCAGGCCCAGGATCCTAAATTTGTTTCAGCAGTACCCAGAAGAACACCAAACGAGCTCCCAGGAAACCCAAAGGAAAGGTATCCTGCACTGGAGGAATCCAGCAAAGCCCACAGCCAGTGATTTCATTAAGAGCCCAGGCACACTGGAGCTCTAGAGACCTCCCTGCTAACCTGAGAGTAGAAAGCCCAGCTCCCCCTGAAGGGCTAGGTTATTATCAAGCACCCAGGGTGGTACAGCTCATTGCACCTACCGTAGAGCAGCCCCCTCCTCATGCGGCCCATGCCCTGCTCCAGCTCTCGGTCCCGCTGCCTCATCACTCGCTCGGCAGCCTCCCGCTGGCTGGCAGTCAGCTCCTCCACATCTTCATCATCCAGGGCCAGGCCCTCTGCCTCGTACACATCCAGCTCTGGGATGGGCCGGTAGTCCCTAGCACACACACACAGAGCAGGGAATCAGGCCAGGAAAGCAATTCTACAGCCCTGCTCCAGCTACTGCTGGGCAGGTGTCAGGACAGCTGTTCTGCAGCAGGACAGAACGGTCTTGAGCAGGAAGGCACTTCCCAGTGGAAGATGCCCTGCAGTAAAAGGGCTCCAGCAGCATGGTTAGGAATGCAAAGGGCTCCAGAACCATGACTAGGAATGCAAAGGGCTCCAGAACCATGGTTAGGAATGCCAGCATTCAAGCCTTTGTGTTGTAAAGTTCAGCTTGCCAGCAGACCTTGCTGAGTAAAACAACATCAAAATTCATGCCTGCAGAAGAGCTGGGCTGAATGCACATCACACATCCTGGCAGATCCGGGTCTACCCAGCCAGGACCATGATGGCACTTTGCTCAGTTCTCCAAGGACTCAAATGAAATCATGCTCTGACCTTTCTCCATTGCCCAGCAGCTCTTCAGCCCCCTCACCCCAGCTGCCAGCACAGCAGAGGGATCCCACAAGGCCTGAGAGCTCCCTCCATGTCCCCGCCTGCACTGACATCCCCAGCACCCCATCGCCAGACACAGCCCCCCCGAACTATTTTTTTTACCTTTCCATCCCTTCCCCAATGAGCTCTTCGCCTTCTTCCTCCTCTTCGGGGAGCCCCTCGGTCCCCAGGAGCCCTTCGGACTCATCCTCGAAGGGGGGCAGGTCCCGACCGGGGCTGGACGTGAAGGCATCGCCGCGGCGGGAGCTCCGCACGGGGCTGGTCACCGCTGCCTGCGACTCGGAGGAGTCCTGCAAGGACAGGAGGGAGGGTGAGGGCAGGGGACCGCAGGAGAGAGGGGCTAGTGCCTGCAGGGGCCTGTGCCATGCGGGCCATACGGATCACCNCCGGCCCGGCACGGCCACTCACCGCCATCACCGCCGCCTCCTGCCCCGCGGATTCCGCGCGAAAACCGAACCACGTGGTCACGAAAGCGCGCGAAACCTCATGAATAATTATAGCGGCTGGCCCCGCCTCCTTGTGAATATGCATGAGCGGGGGCGGGGCCCAGGGCCACCCCCGGCCAAGGGGGCTCGGGCCGCTCCTGGGAGGCACTGGCAAACTCTGGCAAACATTTCCCTCTGGGCTTGAGGGGTCTTCTCCTCCCGGGAACCCGAGTCACGGGAGAGACCCCGCTGTGAATTCCCGTGCTCACGGTTGCCTCTTTGGGAGCTAAAATCAAACCTTGCTTGACCGGGTTTACCACTGACCCAGTTCAATCATCTTTGTTCTGATTCTCGCTGAAACTACGAGAGGTGGGAAAGAGGTTCTGGCATTTTGTGGTTTTGTGGGGTTTTTTTTGTTGTTTGTTTGTTTGGTTTGGTTTTTTGTTTTGAGTTTTGTTTTGTTTTCATTGTTTTTTGTTGTTGTTGTTTGGGGTTTTTTTGTTTTTGTTTTTAATGCAAGCCTGTATGAGCTGGATGTAACAGGGGGCTGATCAGAGCCGTTCTGGAGAACAGACACATCTGTCTCTCCAGCTGTTCAGTGCAGCAAGCAAATGCCATTTGTGAGAGGAACTGAAGAAGAGCACCTGTCCCATAGAGATTGAAAGAGGAATTTGGAGAGACAAACAAGCAATGGGCTGATGTTTGGCAAGGGGATGGAATGCTTCCTTCCAGGCCACACGGTCTTGCATAACAGCAGGTGGTTTGGATTTTGGAGATCTGCATTCTCTGAAGGGTTTCTGACCACTATTTAGTATCAGACTATTTCTGCTCTTGGCTGGACTCGGGTGTGAGACAATGACCCTGAAACAGAAGATGCCAAAGCAAAAGTGACTGAAGAGGCAGCTGACAATCTGAAATGGATCTTGCAGGAGCCCAGCTGGATGATTCAGGCTGGTACTAATATAGCAGAGCAGGAGCATCATGATATAAATAGGAGAGTGGCTCAGCCTCTTCTCTGTGACACATGGCAGGGAGCTGGCTGGTGCTCGGAGTGAAACAGACACAGGGACACATCCAAGATGCCCCCACTTGTAGGTTTCTAGAGACCCCTGTGGGCTTGGTGATCTTAGAGGTCACAGAATCACAGAACCATGAAGGTTGGAAAAGATCCTCAAGGTCATGGAGTCCAATTGTTAATCCAGCCCTGCCAAGTCCACCACCAAAACATGTCTCTAAGCACCACATCTCCATGGTTTGGGAACACTTCCAGGGATGGTGAATCCACCACCTCATTGGGAAGCCTGTTCAATGCTTGAGCACCGTTCCAATGAAGAATTCTTTCCTAATGTCCAGTCTTCCAACCCAAATGATTCTATGACTTAAGGGAAGGCAGCCTTCGACCTGGCTAAGGTGGTGCTGTCTGACAAGGCCCAGATGACACTGTGATGAGCCAATGTCACCACAGGGTGCCACTGTCTCTCCAGGCACCAGACAGCTGCATGGACGGACAGATTTTCTGTTTGTCCTTCCTGGAAGACTGCACGCCATGCCCATGTTTTCACTGCGAACTTTGGATGCCACCTACAAGTGGTCCTATGCTTGAGCTGGGGTGCTCTGTCTCTTTGACAACAGCTGAGCTTGGGCAGCTGAAACCACCTCTAAAATCAGACTGCTGCCATGCATGGAACAGGGCTCCTTCTACTACCCTAGAGACATGGACTGGGTATGGCTCATGCCTGGGGCCCAGGCTGCTTGCTGGGCTGACCTCACCTGAGCACCAAACTCCTGAATATCCAGCCACACCACTAGGATTTTGCAGACTTGTGGCTTCTTGCAGCACAGGAAGAGCCCTAGCGAGTGAATTCCCCATGAAAAAAAAAAAGGCAGAGACACAGGAGTGCAGTCCAGGTGGTATCCTCTGGTGCAAATTTATGCCCAACACTAGAAATCAGGAGGCTGGTACAACAGCTCTGAAACAAGACAGGCACATCTGTCCCTGCAGTTGCTCAGCACCTGAGCAGCAAAGCAGTTTCAGATCAGAAGTAATATCCTGTTCAGTAGACTGATCTAATAAAAGCTGAAAGAGTATTTGAGAGAGATAAAATGTCTCAGAAGAGTGGAATTTGGTGATTACATGAAGGTGTAATGCTGTCCTGGACACCATGTCTGCATCTTCCACCTCTGACACCTGCAAGGCAGGTGAGATTGCCACAGCACAGCAGGCTGCAGCAGGTACACAAACAAGTGCCAGCTTTCCGTGGGGCCCCCAAGGTTGTATCAAGGCTGCTGAACATCACCTCTTGTCCTGCTTCAGCCCAGCAACACCAAGAGACACAACAAGGACAAAGGGAGTGAGCCCTGCCACCTTTAGGTGCCGGCTGAGGAGATGAGGCACAGAGCAGCAGCGCTCAGCTGAAGTGGAAGGATGTGTGCAGGTAAGGACAGGGAGCAGTCCTTGGAGGTGGGAAGAGGGGAATTATGTTTGCCCACACCATGTGGGGGCTGACAGGCAGGGCTGGTTAATTCAAAGGAGCAGTAAGTGTGGATGCCCCACCTCCTGTTTCTCATGAGCAGTGAGGAAGGCAGGAGCTAAAGTGTCATGGTCCTTGCAGTGGTACCCAGCAGTCTCCTGACCATCAAACAGTGGAGCTGGTGTCCCAAATACTGGGCTTTAGCCTCAAACTGAATCAGATGGGAAAAGCAGGTGGATTGGAAAGCAAAATCTCTCCTTCTGACACAGTTATGTGGGAGGTAACACATTCAACTAGTTAGTGCCCGAGGCTACAAGTGAGAAGACATGGATTTTACTTGTCTGTTACCAAGGCACTTCTTAGGCAGAAACACTCCACCTCTCTCTAAACAGAAATGTCCCTTCTGTAACTCAGAGATCTTGGTGTCAGCCAAGCCTTTGAGCTTGGATCCCTAAATGGAACGTGTCAAAATATTGCAACATATCATTAACCTGAACGACAGTGGGAAATGAGACAAGCTAAGGACTGGCTTCTCCAGATGTCATTCCAAAGGCATGACACCAGCATGAAAACCTGTTCCAACCCAGTGGAAAATCAGCAGAATAGGGCTGAGGCAGGCAAGTCTCCAGGTACAAACCCTTCATGAGGCTCGCTGAGGAGTAGCTGGAAAATTTGACCGAAGAAGAGCATCAAGTAGATTTAAGCCGAGGAAGATCTGTCTGTGTGTGAGGAGGGCCTGGAACCCTCTGGGTACGGTGTTTGCTAGAGCAGAACGTGCAAACTTGACCGAGGTAGGGATCCTCTAAAGAGGTGTAGGCTCTCTACAGCAAATTTCAGCATAGCAAAAGCCTTTCATTCCTACAGAAGCAGCCACAGGTGAGCCACATGTAGAAACCCGTGCCAGAATGTATCCTGCAGTCCTTGCAATGACTCAGATAACAAACATTCTCCTTGAAACTTCCCTGTCAGTCAGCTCTTACAGCTGAGAATAACCTGCTGGTGCTTAGCTGGTTATTTCCTTTAATTTCCTAAATAAATCTTGGCTCATTTGTCACAGTTACTTCCTTGTCTCTTTTGTCTGTCTGGTATCTGCACCTCGAAATCCTGATAATTATTGATCGCATTTCCCTTTAGCAGCTGTTGTCCAAGCTACACTGAGTTTCTTCAGTCAGCTTTGAACTCTCCTTAAAAGCCAAACTCACAGGTTGTTAATCATTCTCCCCTGCAGGAACTTATTATCGGATCTCCCTCAATTATTAACTGCCCCGCCTGGCATCCACAGGCCGCACGGAATTCCCGGAGGTGTATCGTGCTTGCCGCCCGGAGCAGTGTGACGGTGGGTGCAGGATGGCAGAGGGCTCGTTCTGAAGTAGGATGTCGGGCAGTGGGATCGGGCTGGAAAGAACAGAACCTGCCCTGCACGGGCAGAACCGGGGTCACCTCCCTGCCCGTCTCCACCGCTCCCCGCCGGGCCGGCGACCCACAGGTGTGTGGGGGACGAGGCGCCTTTAAATCGCGGCGGACCCGCCCCCTTAGTCCCGCCTCCCGACCCTTTCTATTGGCTCGCTTCGCTACTTCTTTCGGGCCCTTTGACAGGACCCGCTCTCTGATTGGTCCAGCCGCGGACCTCTCGGGGACCGTCTCTCAATAGCGCCCCTGGGGTCGGCCGACAAGCCCCGGCTGTGGCGGCCGCGTCTCCGTCGGGCTGCGCGGCGCTGCGCTCCGGCCTCTCTTCAGCGACGCTCCCTGGCTGAGGGGAGCGGTAGGGCCGGGGCTGGGATGGCGGGGCCGGGCCCCCGGCACTGAGCGGCGGTGGCGGGAGCGGGGCCGGCTACGAACGGGGCCCGGCGGGTACGAGCGGAGCGAGGCCGCGGGAGGGGGGTAGTGCGGAGGGAGGGAGCGACACTGCGGCGCCTCAGCGGGGCCGTGCTGCGCGGGGGCCGCGGGCCTCCGGGGGCCTCCTAGTGCAGCCCGGGAGCCCCGTGGCCGGAGCGTCCGGGGCACCTCTGAGCAGCTGAAGGGTGGGGTGGAAGTGCAGCGGGTCTCCAGCGGTGCCTGTGAGGCAGGCGGCGCGTTCTCGCCAGCCTAGAACCCAGTGACCGCGCTCTGCTACTTTCCTTGCCTGTGGTGCACCCGCCTTCCCCAGGAATCAAAATCAAAACAGAAAAAAACCCGGGATATGCATTTCTGTAATCCACCTCTGGGCCATAGTTCTCTGTCTCTGAGGGTTTGTGCTTATTGTTTATACTTCTGCTTTCGGTATTTTTCTTTTTTTTTCCCCTCGTTGCAGTTCCTTTATTTTTAAACTCAGTCCAGAACGAGATGTGAGAGAGAAACTGGAAGGCAGCCCCTCAATTACTGAGGGAAAATCCCTTTCTTAAATTCTAAGAGTGAAGTGAAAAATGCAAAAATGCAACTGTTGTGACCAAAAGAGAGGGTTGAAGTGATTTCTTAAAAAGGAAGAGAGAGAACCAAAAAAAGCTATTTACTTTTTTTTTGTTAGTGGGGTTGTTTTTTTTTTGTTTTATTTTGGTGGGTTTTTTTTGTTTTGTTTTTTTTTTTTTTTTTTTCTTGTAGTGTTCTGGGGTATTTTTAAGCATTTAAGTTACTGAAGTAGCAGTTGTATTGTTTGAGCAGGGATCTGGTCAGTGCAATTTTTATTGCACAAATACAGTATCATAAGAAGCAGTCTTAATCCTGTCATGATCTGTACTTAAAAGACTTTCTGATGCTGCTTGCAGAAAGACAGAAAAGTTTTGATTTTTTTATTACAGCTGCAACTTGTGCAGTTTGTAATTCACCTTTCTGTAGGTGGGCTTTGAAGGAACAGACAGTTGCCAGTGATGTGAGGTCTGAATTTCACTGACCTCTGATGATTGTTACAGTGCCATGATTCAAGGACCAGTATGCATTGGTGAGATAACATTTCCCTGAAGGTGCAGCAGAGCCCTTCCCAGTGCTCTGTCACTGCAGCCCAGGAGTCATGCCCATGTCCTTAGTCTGAGTGCAGCTTGTCCAGGGCCTGGGCTGAGGAATTGGCCTTCACCAAATCAGCCTGACTTCATCTGGAGTGTAGAAAAACATGTTATTTTGTGTTCTGGTGTACAGAGCTGCCTGCTGGATGAAAAGGGGAGACCATGACAGCAGCACTGCTTTCTTTCCACGTGGCTCTGGGGTGATTTTGCCCCCCAGGGGCTGGGCTGGCTGAAGCAGGCAGTCCCATGGAGGCAGGGTGTGGTGGATGGACTCTTGGATATGCTCAGCTGACTGGACTTATTTAGGACTAGACAGGGCCAGGACAATGTGCTGAAAGGAGCAGTGTTGCTGGGGATGACAGCCCCTAGTTGGATCCTTTCCATCAATTCCTGGTCCTGTTGCTGTGGGATTTTTGCTGTTGCTTTAGACAGGAGTGGGCCAGTTCTCCACCTCCTTGCTGTAGGCCTTAGCTATTAGAAAAGCATGACCACAGTGCTGTCTGTCTGGTGGCCTTGGCTGCCCTCTCTTATCATGTTGGCTGTTCTGTTGCTCTGCTTTGTGTACACTTTATGTGGGGAGAAAGAGTACAAGTACCAGGCTGTAGTGAGCAGCCTGGCTGAGAGGTGAGCTTGATTCTGCTTTGCCCTTTGAAACCTTGTGACTGGACTTCTGTTACATGTGGCCAACTCCTCTCCTTATCAGCAGCTGCTGTTGCGTGATAGTGGTGGCTTCTGGAGAATAATAATGGAGCCTGTTTGCTCTTTTCATAGAAGTTGTTTTGCTAATGTAAATCTCTCACAGCTTTAGACTTGAGCTCTTTTCAGTGTGACAGGCAGATGGAATTCTTTGTCCCAGAAGAGCTACTAGGAGGTTGTGATGGTTCTCAGTTGATAATGTTGTTCTGCCCGTGGTCTGTGAGGACCTTCTTTACTTTTCCCCAGCTTTTTCAAAAATCATGCAGCAATTTTTCTGTGTTGGCAAATGTGACCGTTCTCTGCTGACAGTGTAGTGGTGTTACAGAGGGAGAGAATGGAGCAAAATTGTTATGAGAAAATTCTTCTCTTGACAGTTCAGAGAAGTGAGTAGCTGGAGGGAAGAGAGGACACTTCCAGAGGTAAGTTTGGAATGTGAAGGTTGTTTTCTGGAACCTCTGCTTAGGAGTTGAATTTTTTGGCCCAGGCTTTGCCATCTTGGCACAAAGCTGCTCCTTCCAGATCTGTGTGTTTATCTACTTTGGTGCCTCTCGTGCAGCACAGCTTACAGCACTCACAAAAGAAAATCCCAGCTCAGGGAATATCTGTCAGCAGGGGTGAATCAAAGGGAAGGTTTGTTGGCTAAGGATGGAATGATTCCCTTGCCCCTTAGAGAACCTGGGGAGAGTGTCAGCCTCTGAAGAGAAAGAAGAGCCTATGACTGACAGTGTGAAGCAAGTCTCTGAAGAAGGTGCTACTGAACTCTAAAAGCTCACACATGACACAGGGCTGTGCTTTTGATTTCCAGCTTGTGACTCACTCAGAGCCTCTAAGGGAAAATACCTTCTGAGCCCTGTCATGGGGGCTGTCAGTTTTCACCACGCAAGTCAGGGCTGAAGTCAAATAGAGAGAATTTTTTTTGAGATAAATCCTGGATTAGCTGTAACACACAGACTTCTCGAGTGCTGTCACTGGCAATGTGCATCTTTAAGATGTTGGCTGTCACAGATATATCATTTTTGCATCTGTGTGTTGTGTATGATCTCCCTTTTGGGGATTGTCAGGAGGAGTGATTGGGCCCTGTGTTTGTATTCGGCTTGTAGCTACTGAAGTACCTTAACAGTCAGGGTTCTTCTTTAGGGTGGGAGGAGAGTTGCTCAAAAATAGAATCATTCTGGTGTCTTGCAGAGGGTTAGGAAAAGAATGCTGCTTGTTGGTTTTTGCCAGTGTTGGGTTTGAAAGGTAAAGACTGTACAGTTCCTTTAGGTGGGTGTATGTGAGGCTCTCCCTGCTCTCAGACATCAGAGTTGGTAGCAGCAGTGGGGTTTTAGGAGCGATCTTCATCTTTCTTTGCAGTATGAAATCAAATTATTGACTGTCACTTCCTGATCTTGGGTCCAAGAAGAAATGTCCTGGTAAAGTAGGGTTTTTGTCTCTGTCTGATGATGCCATATATTGCTGTTGAGTCTTGATTTCTTCTAGGAATCTGCCGAAGCTCAAAGTGACAACATTTAATCCTACATAGCACCATTTGAAGGTGCTTGTTACTCTGATATCAAAGTGTGGTTTTGTACTGACCACCCTAATGGCTGTGTGCAGACTTAGGACAGGTGGCATTTCATTGTGTAATACAGTCTTTGACATGATGATAATTGGCTGTAGCAGGCAGGAAGCAGTCTTGGAGGGGCTTAATGTCAAGGATGTGTTTTTTTAGCTGTGACTCACAACTGATTTAATATTGGGTTTTTTCCTCTGCTGTGGTTGTCTTGCTCTGTTTGATCTGGACCAGAAGGAGGACAGGATGTTCCAGTCCATGATGTCTGTGATGACATTCTCCGTGTCTGACAACATCACACATTCGACTGCCCTGGTGACAGCGCTGGATAATGTGACAACTCTCTCCCCAGTGACAACGCACGTGATCAACGACACGAACATCACAGTGCCGCACAAGTGCCTGTTGTTGCTCTATGAAGACATTGGGAAGTCCAGGTGAGTTGGAGGAAATGGGACCACAGTCTGACCCTGGACCAAGGGAAAGAGCTTGATTTGTTTCTCAGTTTGGTTGAGAAGGGATCGGGGCTGGTGCCTTCCTTTCTAGAGGCTGAAGATCAGGGATAAAACCTGTTTTATTTACTTTTCGCAGAGTCCGCTACTGGGATCTTCTGCTCCTGGTTCCCAATGTGCTTTTCTTTATGTTTCTTCTCTGGAAGCTGCCCTCTGCCAGGGCCAAAATCCGTGTCACTTCCAGCCCAATCTTCACTACATTCTACATACTAGTGAGTACCACTCTGTGCCTTTGAACTGATGAGTGTTATTTTTATTATCACTCATGAACAATATCACTGAACTAGTGGAGAGAGCCTAGACCAGCTCTTGAAGGGATAAAATCTGCTTTCCCTGCTTTCAATCTGCTAGTTGAAGGTGTACTGTCACTATGATATTTTTATGAAAATCCTTTGCTAGGATTTTTCTCCTGAGAAGCTGAGAAGCCTCGGGAAAGAAATGTAAACAATTACTATCTGCTGCTGTGGAATGCAACAGGTGCATTTTTGATTAGTCCATGTAGATTGTTTTTGCTTAATAACCAATCAAAGGTCCAGCTGTGTGGACTCTCTGAGAGTCATGAGCTTTTGTTATCATTCCTATTCACTCCTTTCTATTATTTTCCAACCTTCTGATTAATACTTTCTCTCTTTTCTTTTTAGTATAGTTTTAGTATAGCATTTTAATATAATATAATATCATAATATAATAAATCAGCCTTCTGAAACATGGAGTCAAGATTCTCATCTCTTCCCTCGTCCTGGAAGCCTCGAACACAACCATAGTGTACTACAAGAAGTAGACATTTTTTTTCACTGTTTGAATTCAGCTTTTAATAGGTTCTGAGGCCAGATCTGCTGGATTTTGTTCTCCTGTGGTGGTTTCACTTTTTTCTTTTCCTTTTTTCTTTTCTTCCTTTGATGTCTTGGAATGTAGTATCATATGCTTTCTTTGCTCCTTGCAGTAAGTAGCATGGGACACATAACCATTTTCTCCAGCAGATGACCAAGCTTTTCAACAATTTGACACAAATTATTCTCCTTTCACTACCTCAATGGAAAGCTGGGTATGTGACAGAGTTCTGGTTGGTCTGGGAATGTAGAAACCCAACCCTGTTAGTTTCTTTCACATCATGTCAAAGTGGCCCTGACTTGATGTTCTTTATTGTTCTTAAGGTGGAAACAGAATATTCAGTACAGTTAGAGTTCAGAAACATCAACAATCTTGTTCTCCTCTCACCAGTCCTGTGATTCTGCTTACAGGACATCATAAATGCAGCTAAGGACCTACCTGAATTTATTTAAAAATACCA
Source organism: Hypocryptadius cinnamomeus (assembly GCA_013400635.1). Classification (NCBI taxonomy): domain Eukaryota; kingdom Metazoa; phylum Chordata; class Aves; order Passeriformes; family Zosteropidae; genus Hypocryptadius; species Hypocryptadius cinnamomeus. Next base: position 23,772 of record VYZP01008734.1, on the reverse strand, counting down.
TTCAGAAGCTTTTTAATATCCTGGCTTGCCTCAGTATGTAACATAATATGATTGCTCTTCCTCAGTGAGATTAGTACAGGTTGTGGAAGTGAGTGTGTGTTTGAATTGGGTTAGATGGACACCTCTTTCCCTGGTCTGTATACAGGTACTGGCATGGCAAAACCCAAGAAGCTCAAAAGCAAGTCTGAGCTAGTAGCCTCACCTGAATCTTTCTTGGGAAGTTTTGTTAGCTCTTTCAGGCCAAGAGTTGGAGTTTTGGGCTTCTGCACAGTTTTGGATAACCAGGTATACACACAAGTGTTTCAGCCTTTAAAAAATATTACTGTCCCTTTCCAGTCTGGATTTAAACCTTTCTACATGTTTCCAGTAATGCACATGGTCAGTAGAGGTTTGTGCCAGAGGCTTTGAAAAACAAAACTCTTGATAAACCAGAGGGAGGAAAGTGAGCTGACTTTATGCTCTGGATGGCAACTCAGCCCCACACAGCTGCTCTCTCACTCCCCCTCACTGAAAGAGGGGAGAGAATCAGAAGAATAAAAGTGAGAACTTGTGGGTTGAGATAAAGACAGTTTAATAAGCCACAGCAAAAGCTGTGCACACAGAGAAAGCAAAGCAAGGCATTCACTTACCAATTACCATGGGCAGGCAGGGATTCAGCTGTTTCCAGGAAAGCAGGGCTCCATCACATGTAATGGTTACTGGGGAAGACAAACACCATTACTCTGAAAGTCTTTTCCTTCCTTCTTCCTGTCTTTATGTGCTGAGCATGATGCCATATGGGATATTCTTTGGGCCAGCTGGGGTCAGCTGTCCTCTCTTAACTTGTGCACCTCCAGCCAACTCATTGCTGCAGTGGGATGAGAGACAGAAAATGTCTTACATTCTGTGTGAGTGCAGTGCAGCAGTAATGAAAACATTTGTGTTATCAACACAGTTTTCAGCACAAAAATCCTAAACACAGCCCCATACCAGCTACTGTGAAGGAAATTTCCTCTATCCCAGCCAAATCCAGCGCACAGTCTTAGAGGAAAATGCTTTAACTCAGTTTCGTATTCATTTCTTGAGTATGCTATTGGGAAATGAGGATGGAAGTGTGTTCTGTGAGGACTTTTTTAAACTGGCTGTTTGTTGTGTTCTAGAGGAATGCTTTCTGTGGAGTTGGTGATTAATGTGGGGTTAACGGATTGGGAAGAGTCTCTACCTGCTTAGAGAGGAAACAAAAAGATGTGTGTTCCTCTCCAGTGAGCTGTTGTAGCTCTAGAACACCATTATATGCAGGGACCCTTCTTTTTTGTCAGTGTTTTGTCATGGACTTTCCACCCCAGGAGGGATTGTTGTATTCTTCTTTCTTGCCATTGCTGTACTTTCTTCCTCTAGGAAAGAGAAGCTCATCTGTGGGTCACTTATTGGTTGTTTCCATTCTGCAACCACCTTAGAATCAGCTTGGACTCTTGGTTCTCTGGTAGGTTTAGCTGTCTCCTACCTTCATCATTAGGATCAGCCTGACATTTAGAGAATTTTATCTGGAAAAATTAACTTTCTTAGAGTGTAAGTCTGCACAGTGGAGTGTAGATACATCCAACTGAGCTCTTAATTGCTTAGTATGGCTGTGACAGCACAGGGTAACTGAGCCTTGCTGAGCTGTCGTGCTTTGATGGTACGTGAAGTGAGTTGGGGATCTCTATGTTGCACTGTGCAGCAGGGTAAGATGTTTTAAAGCTGGTGGCTGCAGGTCACTTTTCCTCTGCATTCCTAAGCATTGTCAGGATGGAGTGAGAGAACTGCAGGTTTATTTTTGTACAATTGTGTAGTGTGGTAGTTGGTATTGAGTGGTTTCTGTTGTCTGATGTGATTGGTTTAGTCAGACATACCAACCATTTAGTTTGGTAATTCAGAGGGGTGTGTTTTCTGTTTCTTTTTCTCTCCCCTGCCCCAGTGGAATGAAGGGAAGACCAAAGATACTGTTGTAAAGGCTGGGAAAAGAACTCTTCAGAGCTTAATCTGACGACTGAGACAATTGTTCCTTCCTAAATTCCAAGGCACTGCTCCTATCTAATGGGTCTGAGGAATCTTTTTCAGGAAATTAACTCTAGTCTGCTGCAGGAAATTCTTAGTACACATTATCAGCCTGGAAAGCTGACCTGAAAATGGCGTTCCAAAAGGGTTTCTGATCACTACTGCATATGTGCCTTTTGACATGAGCTCACTTTTGCTCTTTTTCTGCAGGTATTTGTGGTGGCTTTAGTTGGCATTGCCCGAGCTGTTGTCTCCATGACTGTGAGCGCCTCTGATGCTGCCATGGTTGCTGACAAGGTAGGTGTAACACTGACATTAGAGGCTGTGCTTTGTATACTTCTGATCACAGCAGTCTGCTCTGGCTTCCCTCTTACGTGTGTACAAAAAGAATGTGCTTTTTTTGCAGTACTCTTAGGTATGTGTACTATGGAATCCTGTTTTGATAGCTGGCTCTAAATCATCACAACATCCAGGATGGTAAAACAATGGATTTCCTAAAATAGACACACAAATAATGGCAGCAAAAGTTTCCTGTTACAGGGATGAAATGATTCTCTTTAGCAAGAGGTAAACATTCAGATACCTTTAATGGATAGGCAAGACCTGGCCTTTGTTACTCTTGCAGTATTCCAGTGGCTCTTTGAAAATGTTGAAGTTTTTGTATTGAATGCAAATAAAACCAACTTCCCCTTGAGACTGACACCTGAATGTCCTTGCAACCACTCTGAGCACAGGGTGAACCTTTATCAAACAGGAAATATTTTTGTATGTGCTGTTCCTTTGTAGTAATTTGACTTGTAGCAAAATATTGCTTAAGACAAAAAACTCTGCAGTTCTTGAGCTGTTAGAGAAAGAGGAGTCACCTACAGAGTACAGGTCTTTGGGCTTTATTCTCTGGGATCAGTGTGGTTTCCTTGCTTTTCCCTTTAATGTTGCTGTCAAAGCATTGTGCTGAGCTGCTGTTGCAAGTGGCTGGATGTTTGTCGCATTTTTTGTTCACCTCTGTCCAGCAGATGTAGGTCCAGGACTTGAATAATGAAGAAGAGGTGCAAAGGTGTTTTTCTTCAGCTATGGTGTTGCTGCTAAGTGCAGCAACTGGGAAATCATGTAGCAAGACAGATACTCTGACAGTTTTTTCTGTAAACATGCCCTATTCTGTCTATTATGTTTCTTTTGTGTTCTCTTATATATATGCACACACACTGTGTATTTGCTGGGATTAGAAGTGTCTTATGCAATGTTTCTTAAAATACTACATATCTTCAAGAGGGTACCATTCAGTGTTCAGAGGTAAAGCATTAATAAGCCAGAATCTGAGTGCTTGTTCTAGGTTTGGCACTGATTTATTGCATGACTCCCTGAAAAATTGCCTCACCTGCTTTTTATTGGTCTTGTTTCACCAAATAAAACATGAGATTGCAAATGACAGGCTGGAACAGGGGGTGCTTTTTACTTGAATATGCTTTAGGTTTAAGGACCAGTAGCTTTGGAAGAGGGCAGAATACAGAGTTTGTTCAGGCATATCTGCTGCTTTAAGAACAGGCCTTGTTTAATATTTTACTTTTGAGGTCATCATGGGCTTGTGCTCTTTGGGAGCACAGCAGCAAGAACACATCTGAAACAAGTGACAGATCCTCAACTGAGGCAAACCATGGCTGCTTCCTGTCTGTAGAGCTGTTATTTGCTCATTCCCACACAACTGTTCTGTTCCACAAGCACGAACAGGGCTTGGAACAAGCATGTGATCAGTATCCCTACAAAGCATGAGAAGGGTTTGTGGAAATGACCAGCCATTCAGAAGCTGCTATCCTCTGGAGTTTTGCTTTATTAACTTCAAACTGGTTCCTGGCTCCATCTAATCATGTTTGTCTGGTCTCTGTTATCCCTCAGATCCTGTGGGAGATCACAAGGTTCTTCCTTCTGGCGATTGAACTGAGTGTGGTGATTCTAGGCCTTGCCTTTGGTATGTGTCAGGAGTGCTTTGAATGTTTCCTGTTGCCTTTCCTTCCACAGAGGTTGCATTTGTAAGTTTATGGTGATGCTGATTGTATAAAGTGAAGAGGCTATAGAATAAATACAAAGGGCAAATAGTGGAGATTTAGTTAGAAGTGGCTGAAGGCCCTGTTATACTTACAGATCTATGGTTTGTGTGATTTAAGGGTTTGTGTGTGCTTGATTTGTCCTGCACCCATTCAATGGAGTGTACAGCTTAGGTAATATCAACAGTCTGATCTTTGCTTCAAGCCCATTTTATTTAAGATAGTCCTGTTGAGGGCCCTTCTATCCCCTTCATCCCATCCTTAATTGGTTTGATCCATCCTGGTTGCATTGAAATGCTTTATCTTCAGTTTTTCAGTTATGCAAGTGAAAATGCCTCTCTCTCCCTGTGGGTCAGAGGTAGAGGAGAGGGTGGGTGTCACTGTTGCACGTGTCAGTGGGACATGTGGGCAGTGCATTTTTCATCTTTTGGGGGCTCATAGAATAATTTAGATTGGAAGGAGCTTCTGGAAATTGCCTACTTCAGTATATTCCAGTACAGATCTCTCTACCCCAGCCTCCCATCAACTCTTCTCCCTGAGAAGCAGCTTTATAACATCTCAGTGTACTTGATGCTGGAGTAATTACTTTTTTTTCTTTCCTGTAACCCCAGCAGAAGGACTTAGTTGTTTTCTCTTAGTGTAGACAGGAGGAAAGCAAGTTAAAATCTGTTGTTTTGTAGATAGGATTTTTGTCTGTGAAAGGCTCAACTCTCCAAACAGGGTTTAGTGAGCTTTAACCTTCCCTTGAAGGCCTCTGCAAATAAAAGTGTTTTCCTTTATTGGTTTTGAAAAGTTTTTAACCAGTTTTTAACCAGTGCTGGGATTACATTCTGAGTCACTTCCATACCCCATAATTACAGGTCACCTGGAGAGCAAGTCGAGCGTGAAACGTGTGCTGGCAATCACCACTGTGCTGTCTCTGGCATATTCTGTCACCCAGGTGAGTACACTGAAGCAGAAGAATTTGCAAAAGAAGAAACTTTGCTTGAAGTTAAGCAGTTAAGTGTATGACTCCTGTCTGAAAGTGGCAGCTTTGCTCTTTAGGTGAGGTTTTGGAGGAAGACTGAGTGTTTGTGGCAGTGTATAAGCAGATAGTATCTGCTTGTCATCTTTACTGCATAAATAGCTCAGGTAAGGTGAAGAAATGAGGTTTGGATGGATTGCATTGATTAGTGAATCTGGGAATGAGAGTGAGGTTTTCCACACCTGAGCCACAAGTTCTGGATCTGGCCTCAAGGGCCATGAAAACCATATGCTTGCCAAGTAGGGGCAGTGCAGTGCCATTGTCTGCTGAGTCTTTGAGAGCTGAGAGCTCTTGCTTCTCTTCAGATTAGCAGCTGGCATGCTGGCTCAGTTTATTAGGCATGGCTTCATGTCCCTGAACAATGCAATCTGTGTCTGGGTTTATTCTCCTCCTCGGCATGTCAGTGGTCAGCCCATGTCTCTATACTCAGGGCAGTGCCAGAATAACACACAGAGCTTTGTTCTGGGACCAGGCTCTTGGCTGCAGAGGCAGTGAGCTGATCATTACCACATGATAAAGCTGGAGGAACCTCCTAAAATATCAAGGGTTGGAGATATATCTGGGTTCAGTAGTGCTTACAAGCACTTTGCTCTCCACTGTCTGTATGGGTAGCTCCTAAACAAGACAGTGTCCTTTCCCAAACTGACTATATTCTGGATGTTTCAGCAGAAAGGTCTGCTTTAAAGATGGAAATGGAGCTCTTGGGCTGTTTTAGACAGATAAGTGCTTGCATCCCCTGTCTACCTCAGTCTCTCTTCTGTAATGTCACTGGTGCCATGTTCCTTCAGATGCAGATGCTTGCCACTCTTTCTCTCCTCACTTCTTGTCTTCAGTTTCTTCCTCTTCTGAGTGTAACTTGGTCTAAGCAGGGCAGGGCTTGGTTGGGTCAGGGGTGGGGGGCAGGCCAGCTGCTTTCTGAACTTCTTTAAGCATAGTGTCCCTTGTCCAAATATGCATTTAAGTGAGGATACTGCTTGTAACAGAATCATGTTGGTGCCATTTCTCTCCTAGGGCACTCTGGAAATCCTATACCCTGATGCCCACCTCTCAGCAGAAGACTTCAATATCTATGGCCATGGTGGGAGACATTTTTGGCTTGCCAGCTCCTGTTTCTTCTTCCTGGTAAGTACTGGGACTGTGTTATACACTCTGATAGCTTCTATGTATTTTCTAAATGGAACAAGGAGGATGATCTAAGCACAATAATGCCCTAATCCCCCTCCTGCAGCACAGCATTGATTCTTCTCATGTGGTGGGGAAGCTGAAGCAATAAAGGTGCAGTGGGAGTGGTGTAAGCTGGGCCAGCTGTGTTCCAGTTGAGCTCAGATGTTCTTCCCTCCCATTTCTCAGCTGTTTTATGCTGATGGGGGGGAGTTGTGGGGCCTTAACATCTGTACTGTGTTTAATGTTAAGGGTTTGTGCCTCTGCCCCAAGACATGTAGGGAGTGCATATATATATATGCACTCACCATCCCTGCAAAGATTGTTGAGTTGCCAAGCAGCCATGAAACTGTTAGTTCTTTGTCTCAACAGGTCTATTCCTTGGTGGTGATTCTTCCAAAAACTCCTCTGAAAGACCGGATTTCTTTGCCCTGTAGGTAACTGTAGTGTTTTCTGTGGTATAGATGGATACAGCATCAGGATAAAGCACAGATGGGAGTAAAAGGTTCCTGTAGGTGTTTGTGCTGCAGATGTATTCCACGTCTCAGAGTTTAGATAACACAGCAAAGGACTGATAACTTATCCCTAGAAAAATTAGTATGTTGTGTCTTTTGGAGAACAGAGTAAGAACAGTTATACTGCTACTTTAGTAGCTAAACAATTACATTAAGAAAACAAGACTTACTGCTCAGTTAATGATACAGGTATAATGTAAGTATATGATCTTCTGAGAGCCCTAAGAAATGGCTTCTTAATAACAGCTTCCTTTGAAATGCACACATAATGTTAAAGTGTGAGTGCTAGTCGTCCCCTGGGAAGGGAAGGCTAAGTGGGACCTGCTCAACAATTTTTATCTGGGTTTTTACTTTTGTAAGTAAATGCTTCTGGTTGTTTGGTTTTTGCTATTGCTGCAGAATATCTGCAGCTCTTGAATACAGAGAAGCTGTATTAAGGTGTTTGTACTGAGCTCTTCTCTCTCTAACTAGTGTTGACATCCCTGTGTGGGTATGTTGAGGGAGGGGTCACATGTCACAGGCACAGGGTCCAGCATACCCTGCTGCTCCTGTTGAGGTCTCCTGAGCATTTTTATTAGTGCTGTATATTGGAAGGGCACAGCTTCTGGTTCAGCTGGGTTGTTTCTGTTTAGTTTTTCTTGCAGTCAGTTATGTGACTGATACTGGTTCCAGATGCATGCGAATTAAATCTTTGCATGTGTTGCCATAACCTTGCTTTCAAAACCCATCTTGTGTGTGCATATACACATGCAGGAGGGTATGTTTAGTCCATTTTACCACCATCAATTCTGCCAGCATGGGACAGGAAAATGCAGTCTTAATTCTTCAGCAGTTCTTAGAGACAAGGTGATGAGAAGCTTCTGTTGGATTTGGATCTCCATCGAACAGATTTCCATGGGTCTGGTGTTAGAGCTTCACGTGTGTCCATGTCTTTTCCACAGCCAGGAAGAGTTTTTATATTTATGCTGGCATTCTGGCACTGCTGAACCTGGTGCAGGGCCTGGGCAGTGCCCTCCTCTGTGTGGATATCATAGAAGGACTGTGGTAGGTACACTGGGGGAGGAGGTCTGCAGCCCTGCATCTTGTGCTGTATTTCGGTGTCCTTTAACACTGCCTCTCCCAAGAAAACAAACCTATGGTGTGTTCCTAAGAAGGAGTAAACCTGTTGGTTCTGGTTTGTGCCAAGAGACCTCTCTAAGTAATCAGGAAACTCCCCAGTGGAGAGGTTGTGGAGCTACGTGTGCTGCAGTTTCTTGAGGTGTGAGTGAGAGTAATAGTGTGAATCCACTGATGTCTGGCCATTAGTAAGTAATAAGAGAGGAAATTATCTGTTTGTTAGAAACATGGAGACACCCTTGTACCTGGAGTCTTGTTCTGCAGGGATCAGTGTCACATCTGTGAGTCAAAATTGGGAGTACTGAGACTCTGCTCTTGGTCAGACCTTAGGTTTTGGCATGGTTCCCCTGAGTGTCTAGAAGCAGTGACATATGTTGATGACAATGGCTGTTACTTTGCATCACTTTAAATTTGTTTAGCATGATTTTTCTTGATCTCTGGACACTTTGGAGGGAAATTGGATCATTTGGGAGGATGTGAGTGGTGTTACCCAGCTGTATTGTGCTTAAGTTCTAAATCCCTTCATGTTTCATTTTGCTGTTGACAGCTGTGTTGATGCTACCACGTTCCTTTACTTCAGCTTCTTTGCACCTCTCATCTATGTGGCATTCCTGAAAGGTTTCTTTGGGTGAGTAGCCAGGAACAGGAGTTTATGGGTAGATGGGGTATATATTGCCATTTAAGTGTTTTGCACTCAGGTTCTCTCAATCTGCACCATAAAGGCAGCAACTAGAATGCCAGTTAGAAAACCAGTCTTAATTTCTGCCCTTGAAGAATTTCTGTGACCCGTGGCTGCTCACTTCTGTGCAGGGCTCCTTTGTATGCAGAGCTGAGGGCTGGATTCCTCACACATTTCTGCGGATCGCTTCTTCAGCATCAGCATCGTGTGTAGTACTAAGTTTTTCTGCTGAAGTTGATAGCTAAATGCTTTATGAGGAATTGAGTCCTGGGAGATTAATCGGTCTCCTGGGTGGGTTTTAGGGTAAATTCATAGAAAGGATGTGGGAGTTCCGTAGCTCTTTGGCCGAGGACTCTACCATGGGCCCAGAACTCGCTAGTGAAGAGCCCTGGGAAGGCCGATTCTCAGGCCGGGGTCGCCGCCGTGTGGCCACTCACAGGAAATGCACCTTGGTGAGAAAACGAGTGGTTTAGTGTAGGCTTTAGTATTTGTTGGTCATTAGCGAGAAACAGCAAGCTTTAAAATAACTAAGAAGATAAAGTGCTTTTAAAATATAAAAATATACCTCTGCATCCCTTTGAAATTAGAAGGGAGCATTGTCTGGAGTTGAAGATGAAAACTGCTGATCTACGAGTGTTTGTATTTTGGTTTTCATGATATGCACAGGTAGAACTTGAAGCGTACTCCTGTTCTGACTCATTTTTGTGTCAGTAGCCAGGCTGCTGTGGAGTTCAGTGGCGTTCGGGTGCTGTTGCCCTCAGTAATTCAAAGCTCCCGAAGATGAGAACTCTTTTCCCACACAGAGTCAGCATTTGTATTTCCCTTAAATTACTTCATCCAGAGCTTAATTTGGCATTTACTTTATGGCAGTTACTCTGCCACAAATTTCTAGACCAAAAGCTCATTTAAAGAGTGAGGTCTGAATGCACAATTTCCTAACGCTGATGAGTTTCAGTTAAGGATAGGTGGCTGTAATACCATGTTGGTAAAACATGCATTTTAAATCTTTCACCACTCCAGGTCTGAACCGAAGATCCTTTTCTCCTACAAATGTCAGGTGGATGAACCTGAGGATGTGGATGTGCACCTACCCCACCCTTATGCTGTTGCCAAGAAGGAAGGAATGGATTCTGGATTCTACTCGAGCACTCAGATTGACACCACAGCTTACCTGGACGACGTGGCCTCTATGCCATACCACGTGGGCAGCATCAACAGCATAGACAGTGACCGCTGGAAATCCATCAATGCCTGAGGCAGGGCACCTGAATCACATGATGCCTCATTTCTTTCCTTCCAAACTCCCTGATACTGCAGCTGTTAGGATGTCCACTGGAAATCTGTCCTTGGTTACCTGCCATGGCTTTCCTCTTGTCCTGAGGATTTCCAACACCTGTTGTGGAACTAAGCTGGCAGCCCAAACCCTTTTGGGAAGAACAGTTTCTGTTGCTACATGAGAACAATGTAGAGCGGTTTTGTTCATAAATCTTTAAACACTGAACTTTCCTGATCCTCCATGTTTCAGATGTGAATATGACCCAGAAGATAGCCCTGGCTGGCACCTCTTCCTTTTCAGTGACTGAAAGCACTTGTTTCCCACTTAGAGCAATGGTGTTTAGGGGTGAGGGTGCTGATTTGACGGCTGTATTGTACATATATAGAAAGATTTTGGTGGTTGAAACCAAAGATGATCTTCCTGGGCTAAGCAGCATGGCTGCCTGCATCTTGCCATCATGCAACAGCACAGGTGGTGATAGTGTCTGATGAGGGAAGCTGGTCACTGGGGCTCACCCTTGGTTTCAGCTAACACTGTTGAAAATTGTGAGTTGGAGTTGCTAGTGATTGAAAGGAATGTTCTCAGTGTATGGGGAAAAAGAGGTATGAAGAGGAATGAACTGTTCTCTGTGCCCAGGGAACATTTGGGGAAGGCTGGTAGCTCACTGTGTGGATGTGAAGTGGCTGAACAGTAGGGAGACAGAAGGACAAACAGTGCTGCTGTCTAGCTGAGCTGAAGGAGCTGTGAACCAGTCTCTGGAGGCTGTAGTGCTGTGCATTTGAGCTCACAGGAAAATCCAAGTAACAGCACTGAATCAGGGCTGAGTTTCAAGAGTAAAACCTGTGAGATAGGTGTGTTTTCCATCTGCACCCTGCTTCATGGCTTTGGCAGGGGCTCGGAGAGTGCTGTGAAGGAGGGAGGTGACTCTGCAGATGAAGGCTCCAGAGACATTCAGGTGCTTGAGGCAGAGCAGAAGCCTATGATGAGTCTGAGTTGTCAGAATTTAGTGACTGGAAACTCAAACACCTTAGGTGTGCTAGAGTCAAGCTGGCTGGTGTGCTGCAGCGGGATAAGAGTGGGAGGTGAATGTGTATCTGGCAGTGTCCTTCCCTTACATTGCAGTTCAGATCCCCAGACTGCTGCTGGTCTAAGTAAGTTTTATGGCTCAATATGCTGAAAATGCTTATGTGCATGTGGGGAGCGGTCCTTTTAAAGACTTCCTGGAACTTCTGATTAACCTCTTCCATGCTGGAAGAGGGACTCCTGTTGTCTGAGCTGTCTGGCATGCAGTTTCAAGACATGGTGTTCCAATCCAGTGACTGTTCATATAAAGGCTGCATCAGTCTGGTTTCTGGGATATCCTGTACTTTCCAAGGATGAAGATATGTATTCCTCTAGATTTGGGGGTGCTTTCCTATCTGAGTCCTCCAGGTAGGTGGAGATCTGCTGTAAGCAGCTTTCCACTAGGGATGGTAGAAAGAGGGAATTTGCAGTGTTTGGGGACTGTGTGAATCTCGTGCCCCAACTTACTGCTGTTCCTGAAGAACACTGAGGTAAGAGTTAGCAAGGTGCAGTGTGGAGGTGTTGGTTTGGATCATTAGCAGGTAGAGGATGGTATTTGCTACCAAGTGTTCCCACCACAGGGAAAGAAAATGTGGGTAAGAACATGAAGTTCATATTAGTTGCCAAAACTATGCAGGCCTTTGCTTATCTTACTTTGTTAATGAGCAATGCAGCTTCTCTGTCTGCCTGGGTACTTTGCCCTGCAGGCCTCTAAGTAGCACTGGCACCTTGAAAACAAACAATGCCCCAACCCACCCAACCCCTCACCCCCCTTTTTTTATTTTTATTTTATTTACTTTTGGGAAAAAAGGCTTCCATCTGTCTGTGTGCTAGAGGTGAGTAGTTTCTTGTAGGTCACAGCCTGTCGCATTTCCATTTAATGCAATGACTGCAGGGGCTGGATGAGGAGCTGGCCAAGTCAGCCCTTGTCACGTTAGAGAAGTGTTCCATGCTGCTCTGTCACTGCTGTCAGTCAGCCTGAGCCACACTGGACTGCTTGCTGTAAAAGGGATGGATGATGTGCTGCCTGAATTGCTGTGCTGCTGCTCCTAATGCTGCTTACGACTCTGATCCTGAGCTGCTCTTGGTTAGAAAGGGTGGGGGAACCTGCAAAGCTTCCCTGGGCCTTGGACAGAGTAAGAGAGATGAAGATTTCAAAGCAGTTGAGAACTAAAGGAGCAACTGCTTTTCCATCCCAAGGACAACACCTTGAGTGAAAGGAATTACCTGCCCTCCTTGGTGACTTGAAGAGCCTGTTATGAATTTGCCTTTTTACCATCTGAATTCAGTGCTGAAGGGTCACCTGTGCAGGTTGTCAACATCCATCCCATCGTTTGCTGACAGGACTCCAGTATTTCTGGGATGTCCCATGTTCTGCTGCTGAGGAGCTTCTGCACTAGGTCATGGACTGACCTTCCTCCTGTTATGTATTTATGTATATATAATGCTTTGGGCCATCTTAAAGTGGTTCTTGAGCAAAGTGTGTTATGTGTGGGGGTGGTAAAAAGAGAGAAAATATAGAATAAACGTATATTTTTGTTTGTAAAATAAATAAAATTAAGTTTGGCATAAATGGTTATGCTTTATTTCTCAAATGAGACATATGGGGGAGGAAAAATGACTTGAGGATTATTTAAAAAAATGCAGGAAGGCATGGGCACAGGTGTGGTGTGATTTTGTTTGCCATTGCCAGCTGTCCTTGTCTGAGAGCTCAGGCTATGGACTGACTGCAGCAGGCAAGGTGCTGCACAATTAACAAAAATATTCCCTGCTTCCAGGAGTGTGCTCTAGAAGAGACCTGGATATTCGGGGGGGGTTTGATGGGTGCAGAGTCCCAGATACTCCCTTGATGCTGGCCCATGTCCCACTCTGAGGCAAAGCTCTGGTTCCCACATTAACTGCAGTGAGGAATAAGCATTAAACACTTAAAACTGCTCCCATGCACTACTGAGCAGTAGTGGGCCGAGTAGATAAGCACCACATTGATACCACTGGCCCATATTTCTGGGAATGCAGAAAGCTTGTTTGAAAAAGATTCTCCAAAGCTGTTATTTCTTGGTTCAGCTGCCTGTGTTGCATTATCTCACTCTTTCGGTTTAGGCTGTTGGATCAGCCGTGCCTGGCAACGGGGACTGTATCAGCCTGGCCTGACCTATGCAGGGTCCCCCGGTGTGTGTCAGGGCAGGTGACGGCTCCGCCTGGCTGGAGCAGAGGCTGGAAGGAGCGGAGGTGAATTCTGCTCCCAGCGCCGCTCCTGTGTCTGACGGGAGGTCATCCTTCCTCAACTTGGGAAAACCCCGTGACTTGGACGTGTAGCAGTGGAAGTTGTACGGGCAGTTTCGATGCCGCGTTCGCTGCCAGGGCGGTGTGGAGGGCGGGCTCACCGGGACAGGAGCGTGGCTCTCCGTTATCCCGGAGCCGCGCTGGTGCCCTGCGCTGCCCCAGCGCCCGGCGGGCCGCCCGCCCCTGGCACAGACTACATCCCCCAGCGTGCATCGTGCCCGGCCGCTAGCACCGCGCCGCGCTATTGGCCGCCCCGCGGGCGCCGCCAATGGGGAGCGGGTATATTGGCAGGCGCTGGCAGGGCAGAGCTGCTGGCAGCCGGTGCGGGAGAGGGGCGCGGCGAGGATAGGGCGACCCCGGGCGGCATGGGCGGCAGCGAGAGCAGCCAGGGCGGCAGGAAGGTGTCCTTCGGGCTGGATGAGCGGGAGCGAGTCCGGGTGCTGCAGGGCATCAGGGTGAGGCGGCCCGGGGGTGTCGTGGGGCCGGGTGTCGGAGGCTGCGGGGCCGGGGGCGGAGGGAACCGGGCTGGGGAGGGCTCTGGCCGGGAGGTCAGGGGAGCGAGTGCAGCGCTGGAAGGGACGAGTGGGGGAAGCAGGGAGGAGGGGAGGGAAACCTGGAAGGCTGAAGGAGTAGGGGGCTGGAGAAGTGATGGGGTGAGTGGTGGGAAAGAGGGCTGGGAGCCTGGGCACGGTTGTTGTCGAGCGGGGGCACGCCAGCACCAGCTCTTTATTTTCACTTCCGAACGCTGCTCTCGGCCCTCTTTCTCTCCTCGCTGCTTGGTGACCTCGCTTTGCCCCTGCCTTGTGCTTTGCGAGCAGTTTGATGCTAACGGCGCTGCGCGGCTCTGAGGGCATCCAGGAGACAGCCGTGCCCTTGCTCACGGTGCCGAGAGGCCGGGCAGAGCATCGCTGTGCGAGCCGGGGAGGGAAGAGCGTGGAAACAGGGAGCTGTGCCTGGGAGGGACTCTGGGAAACGGCTGCTTGACCTTGGCTCGGAAATTGACCAGTGTGTGTTGTGGAAACAAGCCCTACGCGGTGGTGGTGCTGCCGTTAAGGAGTATTTTTTTTCCCCGTTTATATTTTTCTTTGGTTTTTTTATATGTTAGTTTTGGGGTTTTTTATTGCTACCATCATTTTCATTACTCTTGCTTCTTAATACTTATATGTGATTTCCCCCTAAAATCTGCCAGAAATGGACTTATACAGTGTGTATTGCTGTGGCTACTTATTTTTTGTCCCATTTTGACTAATTATATGACAAAAGTTAGCTAAGATTGTGCCTATCTCCTATCCTCCTTGTTAAAGTGTTTGATGGAGAAAAAATTGCCATTGCCTAATTTCTCTTTACAGGATATAGACAAGGATTTGTGTCTTTAAAATTAGGAATTGGGCATGATAACAATGTAAAATGAATGTATTAAAAATGCTGTTGAGTTGGGTAGTAGTGGTATAGTTGAAAATATGTCTTCTACTGTGGCAAGTCTAGGTGGGGAACAGCCTCATTTCATTTTGTTCTGCAGCCAGACCCTCTGACCTTGGCAGGAGAAAGGGGTCAATTTTAATAGTGCTGTGAGAAGCCTTTTGGACTGAATTGCCAGAAAACTTCAAGTTGACTTTTCTTTCTTTTTCATGGATTTGAACCCAAGTCAGGGAGTGAAAATGAAGTTGAGATTGCAAAAGTGTTTGCAGGCTCATGTGGGTGGGAGGCTGTTCTCTGTCATTTGGGTTGCAGCATGCCTGCCATGCTGAGCTGGGTTAGCAAGCATGGAGCAAGAAGAGGAAAAGATGGACTTAAAACCTGCTTTATTCCTTTCCTTCCACTTCTGGTAGATTTGTCCCTGTACAAAGGGTTGACTTGTTTAGGGGTGCTCTCCACCTTTGTTGGTGTTTGTGGAAGATTGTCTAGTGAAGCTTTTAGGGTCAGGCAGTACATTGGAGGTTTTGTCACTTACTGATATGGTACGGGTTTTAACAATGGAAAGTCAACATACAGGTGTGGGGATTGGAGGAACATTACAATGAGGTAACCGACAATACTTCTGTGCTATCATGGAAACTAACAAATGGGGAGGTTCACAGTGAAATACACGCCAGAAACTGACTTGGCTGGTTCTGTGTTTCAGCTCACTGAAGATGTAGTGAACCGGATGAAAGGATCCTCTCAAAGTAGGAGGGACAACCAGAGATCCCCCCGTGCATCCAATGGCACAGCTCCCTCCTCACTGGCTGCAGAAGGGAAACCCAGAGCTGCAGGTACTGAGGGGTGCTGCTGCCACCGCATGTCACAGAGGATGCTGGTAGTTTTCAGTGCTGCCCCGTTGTGAGAGGAGCTCTGTGGTTAACCTGTGTCACTCTGTGAACATTTCTAGCATTTCAGATCAACGTGCAATAAACAAGGCAGAAATATTTTGCTTTTCATTTCTGGCAAGCTGCCTTGTTGTCTGCTGTACATGCACAGGGTGTATAATGTGCATGGGTGAGGGAAGTGCTGCTTTTTATTCTTTGGAAAGAAGCTCCCAGGGAAAGATAACCTGTCTAAGCACAGCTGGCTAAATGATTGATGAAAACTTGGTTTCTGAACTTGACTTTATTTACATGTCAGAAAACTATTTGATTTCTATTGGTTCTCAAATAGGCTTTGGTGATGTATATCAGCAGTGTGGATTTGTTTAAGGCATCCAGACTAAAATGAAGTTAGGGAACTAGGCCTTTGCTTTTAGGGATTTGTTTGCTGTCAGCCTATGTCTTTCCTGAATGTAGATTTAGCTTTATGGATGGCCTGAACTCCGTCAAATAATTTCATCTTCACTTGTGGAATCCTTTTAATTACAAGGAGAGAAGGAGGTCAAGAGGAAGACTTACTGGAACTAGAGGAAGGAAATGGAAAGTAGGTCTACAACCATGCTCATGTTTCAGTATATATAAGGGTTTGAGGAGTTAATATCCTCACATACAGGTTTTCTGTAGCATGGTTTATTCAGTGTGCCTGTTTGAAAATGATGCTGTTGGTGTGTCTGTTTCATAAATTCAAACTCTATCCATCAAACTTAAATTTTCTTGACTGTCTTTTTCTCTTGATGAATAATATGAAATTTTCCTAAAATAATCTATGATATGATGAAGGACTACATTTGTAGTACTATTAGTTGTCACAGGTTTCTCTTTTCCTTTCTAGAAATTCAGCCACCAAAAGCAAGTGACTCTTCTGCAGAGCAGGAACTCTACAGGAGGTGAGGTGAAGCTCTTGAAAAAGACACTAGTTTAGCTCATTTGGGAATGTATCTTGTAGGCATATGTCTGTCTTTTACTTCAGTCTGAGCATAATGAGTGTGTGTTTGATAGTGGCTGAACATGAGCCCAGGTGTGTCCAGGTGGCCAAGAACGCCAGTGGCATCCTGGCTGTATCAGCAACAGTGTGGCCAGCAGGACCAGGGCAGGGATTGTCCCCCTGTGCTGGGCACTGGTGAGGCCACAGCTCAAATCCTGGGTTCAGTTTTGGGCCCCTCACTACACAAAGACGTTGAGGTGCTGGAGTGTGTCCAGGGAAGGGCAAGGGAGCTGGGGAAGGGGCTGGAGCACAAGCCTCCTTGGGGCTAGCTGGGGGTGTTCAGCCTGGAGAAATGGAGGCTTGGGGGAACCTTATGGATCTACAGCACCTGAAAGGAGATTGTAGCCAGGTGGGGTCAGTCTCTTCTCCCAGGTGGAACAAGTGACAGGACAAGAGGAAGCAGCCCCAAGTTGTGCCAGGGGAGGTTTAGGTTGAATATGAGGGAAAATTTCTTCACTGAAAAGGTGGTCATGCACTGGAACAGGTTGCCCAGGGAAGTGGTGGAATCACCATTCCTGGAAGTATTGAAAAAGCCTGTGGATGTGGCACTTGGGGACATGGTTTAGTGGTGAACATGGTGGCATTGGGTTAATGGTTGGACTTGATCTTTTCCAACCTTAACAATTCTGTGATTCTATTTTATGATTGTATTTTAATACCTGAGAATCCCCTTTGAAGCCTTTTTCAGTTCAGGGCTGCTTCTCTTAGTGCTGTTGCTGCATGCATTTTGTGTGATTTTTCTTTCCTGTGTAAGAGCCAAAGAACAGCATTGTCAGCCTGGCTGATTCCTTTTATTGCTGTATGTCCCTTGATCTTTTCCAAAGCAGTGTCTATTTGTCTGGCTAACTGCTTCCTATTTTCACTGTTTTCAGGTGATAATTAAGTACTTAATAGAGCTAAATATAACTCAAATATAAGCTTATATGGTGCTATGCCTGCTGTTGTTGCCACAGCTGTACCTCACTGGAATTGCAGGTCGTATTAAAAGTTTGTTGAGCTTTGAATTCCTGCTGATGATGGGATTGAGCAGATTTTGTGTCACATAGATTCTGGATTTGTGTTTTGGCTCTAAGCAGGGGTATTCCATGACAAGCCATGACCCTGTTGGCAGAAGTCTACTGGTGACCTTCCCTCTCTTTTGGTGCTCATACAGGTATGTGGAAGAGCAGGCACTGGTCCAAGAGGAGTTGCTCTGGCTGGCCAAGAGAGAAAGGGAAGCAGCCAGTGAGGCCAAGGAAAGGATTGGCATTATTGAGGAGAGGCAGAGAGCAGCCCAGCTGGTGAGTAACAACCCCCCTGCTATGTTTCCAACCTGCACAGGCTAAAATGGCTCTGCTTGAGGGCATTCATTTAATGTCATTTGTGTGATGAGCTTAGAAACTTGGGTTTGGGCTGAAACATTCCTCACCTCACTCATCACTTAACATTTGGCTCACAGTGCATCTGCAAGCTCCACTTGCAGCATGTCACTCCATGCTTCCAAGGCATGAACAATGGCTGTGCTGGGGACAGCTTTACCAGTGGCAGGGAGTATGGTGTGTGTGTATGTGGTCCTTGTCTAGCTACAAAGAACTCTTTTGAACTCTCAAGTGTATGAAATTATTGTTTCAATATCTACAGGATCAATTCTGCTGACCTCATATATCCTGAGACTTTGCTCTGTTTTTTTCTAGGGTATAATAGTGCTTGTACACAAATTACTAAAAAGTAATAATGTCTTCATTTGTTTGAGTATTTTATAAATCTGGTAACAGAAGAACTGCTATAAAACTGTCAAGTATTGTAACCTTTTGAAGAAGGTCTAGGATTGATTTTTAGGGACCAGGAAGCATAAACCCTTTTTTGGACACACCACTGACTCCCAAACCAATTTGTTCTTGCCCGGCAGGCAGACTTACTTTTGGGGAATTCTTGCTGCAGCTTTTGCTATTAGTCAGGCACCTTGGTGTTATGATGACCCATTGGGTTGCTGTCATACCAGTGCTGAGAAGAGCAGTGCTGGAGGCAGAAGTACAGTGAGATGAGGCTTTTATCAATCACTACAGTATGCTGGGATTGTCATTGGTGCTTAATAGTCACATGATACTATTTTATATTGTTTTCTTTTGCATGCTGCCATTCCTATGGGGTACTGTCTGTAACCAGTGCAGAGTCTTACTGGAGCTGCCACTTTTTCTTGACCTGAGTGGTGTCAGGGTGTGACAGCCAGGTGGGGCCATGCTTGCCACAGTGAGATCAAACTGCCTGTTCATTTAGACTGTGCTGTTAAAACTTTATTGAGAGAACTAGACCAAGAGAATTGTCCTTGCCTGGTGCATACTGAAAGGACGGTTTAGGGAAAGGACAGACTGGAATATGGATAGTCTTTATTGTAGTTCTTTCATCCTGCTGATCTGTAGCTTAACCAATGTGTGCTTGATTCAAGTGAAGAATCCTATGAGGTTTGGTGTTGAATGCTAACAGGCCTGGTTTACCCAGGGAAAATGTGAGGCATTTAGAGATTATAATATAAAGATATTTTGGGGAACTGCATAAATAAAATTTATGTAAGAATGGTGACGGTGGTTCAAAGAAAAGGTCTTTGTAGCTGTAGTCCATCTCTGACAGTGATCCCTAGCAGTGGCTGATGGAGAGCATGAGAGCACAGCAGGTATATAACAGTATTTTCCACCTATACCCTTGCAAATTCTGGTGTTCTAAGAGGTAGAGGCTTTGAAAGCAAGAGGTGGTATTTTCACTTTGGTGGTTAACAGTGTTTAAGGAAATTATTTTCTGTGAATTGGTCTGTTTGTGGTTTTGGACCCAACTGTACTTTGTCTCCATGATAAAATTTGTGTATGATTGGGTTGGTAGGTGTCTGACACTGCTCTCCTAGATAGATACAGCTTGTGAACGGCTGCTGTGTGGCAGGAAATTTCCTTTGGCAGATTGGATCCTGACCATGGGGTGCTGGATGATTGCTGAGCTTCAGAGCAGTGATGTCTGAGGCAGGTGACTGTTGCTCCTCTGCAAAGGACATCTGGGTCAGCAGGTGCAGTATTAACACTCTTTTCACTAGAAAGACAATATTCTCTCTATGAATGCAATTAACTGGCTTTTGTAAGAGCAAGGGGAAGAAAAAGTTGGTGGATTTGTTGTCCAATCTAAAGATGTGACTTTGCTCAAAGTAGAGTCCTGCCCTCCTGCAATGAGGTGGAGTGTAATCCTGAAGAAATGTGGCTAGCAGAGTCTTGCAATATTTGTGAAATGCAAAGAGGACACCTCTAAAATGAGTTTGGACCTCACTGCTCACATAGTGGCGTTGTTTTATTATCTGAATTAGCTTTAGCTTTCAATCCTGTAGTGTTGCATACCCAGATATTATACACTTGATGCTCTGTAAAAATCTGATTAGGGTCCCCTTGTGGTAAATGGTGACCACGGTGTGTTAGCCCAGAATGTGGTGAAAGAATGAGAAACTGTTACGTTTCATTGCTCTTCAACTATCTCTTGATCAGTCATAAATTTAGGATCCTTAAAAAATGGGATAGTCTAGTCTGTCCTTGCAAAGATGAGGGCAGAGCTATTGTTTATCAGCTTCTAGATACCTTCCTAAAAAGGAACTGTTGTGGCCAGACTTAAATTATCCCTATCAGACTTGCTTTATCTCGGCTACTGTTTCCTTTTGGGCATGGTTACCTTATTGTACTGTATTGACTCAATCCTACTCAAAGCATGTCTGTCCTTTGTCTTCTAGTGCTATCCTCCTTTATTATGAATAGGGCTTGAGTGTTTCTTGCTCTTCTGGTTTTTAGCCCCAGCAAATGGGGAAAATACTGGATATGAGATGCTGGTCCATGTCTTGTGTCAATCTTCTCTTTCAGGTAGAAGATAGTAGTGGAACTCAAAGTATCTAGGGGTAATCCAGGTGCAGATAGCAATGGAAATTATCTGCTTACATTTATAAGGGAGAAACTTCCAGGGTTGTTTTTGTTGTTGTTGTGACCTATTAGGGAAATGAGATTAAAAATGGGGAAACTCCCATGAAAGCAATAACAAATGAATAATTTGCTTCTTAAGCAGCACTTAATTTGGTAAAAATTGAAAACCACGCCACATATAATTAGAAAGTTTTATTTGTTTTTCTAGTATTTGCATTAAGATCTTGAGCTGCCCTGTGCTCTTAACATATCAATAGTTCAGTGATTAGTAGCTCTTTTTTGTACTGTTGTCTGCAGCAGTGCTGGAACATTCCCCTGTAACCATACCACTTGTATAAATCCAAGTACCATAGCTGTATTTTGAAGTGATTTCATTGTGGTTGTGCTGAATGTTGCATGTCATTTAATCTGTTCTCTATGGTTTTCTCTCACTGACTTTTATTATTGGAAATATTGCTATAAGCACTTCAGTGTTATTATATGGTGCACACAAAGAGAGGGTGGACTGGAATTAACCTTTGATATGGAACTTGCTGTCAGCTTCTGGGGCCAGTTACTTGATTGTTTATGGGGCAGGGTGCAGATTAAAACTTACTGTTATTTTATTGTGGTTTGTATATTTTGTTTCGCTTATTTTTTTCTCCTTCAAGTGTACTGGTTTCAAGAGGGATTTAGAGTTAAGTACCTGGGTCCTTTTCTACATTTTAGTTGTGACCTTTCTTTTTCTTTTAATGACTTTGAAGAAGGTACTTAGCTTCTAGATACCTTAGGTTTTTAGTAAAACTCCTTACAGCTTTAGTTTAAGAACCAAAACAGCTCTGTAAGTAATAGTGCAGCACTGACTTTCCTCTTTGAGTGAATATGGCTTTTTCATTAACCCTGGGGACTGGCTCAAATGGAAGTAGTCTGCTAAGCTGCTGTAGAGGAACTCTCCCCAATTTGTATTAGAGATAAAATGTTTTGTTTGTTTGTGCTGCACTGCAGGATCATGGTGCTGAGTGGACTCTCTGAATAATTTAGTGCTGTGGGTACTTACAACACAACAAGGATTATATGTACAGTATTTCAGAGCAAGGCCTAGGGTGTTTAACTAATGCTGGTGCCGTGCCTTTAGTCTCATGTGAAATACCCAAGAATTAACACAGCTATCTTTAAATCCTTTTCTATTTCTAGCATGAGGAACTTGCAAAGTTGCCAGTCTAGTTATTTAATTGCTTGACTATGTTGTGAATAGTCTCACCATTCCCTTATGTGAGAAATCTTTCCTTTTTCATTTCCTATTAATCAAAACCTCTTCTCTTCTCAGTTTTTTTGGGTTTCTTTTTATTTCTTTCCTTCCTATCAATAAAGGAAACTTTGCAAACAAAGCTGCTTTTTTTCCTCCTTTTTGCTTTTGTAATTTCTGAAGGTTGAGCAGCATGTGCAGCATATGCATCAGGAGCCTCTTGGAGCCCATGACTGTGTGCCTGATGGTTTTCACTGAAACCTTTAAGACAAATCAATGTGGAATGGGGATGGATAAAAGCAGAAGCTGGTGGGGGAATAAACGCGATTAAGCGAAGACATCTCATTACTACTCTAGAAAGGGAGGATTATAACTTATAAAATAGGAGGATCTCATTTAGAGGCCATGTGCACTTGTGTTATCAGGACAGAGGGAGAGCAAATAGAATAAATGAAATTAATACTTTGAAAAGAAGCATTACCCGGATTTGAGCATTGAACTAATATGATTTGTGCAAAGCCCTGAAGTTCTTATCTGCATTAAATACCCCAAGGATAATGGCTTTGTCAGAGTTATTGACCAAAAGTTGTCGTCTTCCTTCTCACTTTGAAAGAATGAGTTCAGAAATGGGGTGATGGTAGGACAGACTTTGCACTATGACCAGCTGTTTCAGGCAAGACTGACGGACACTGGCTGCTGTGTGCAAACAGGCTGGGCAGAGAATTCATGATTGCTGGAAAGTTTATCCAGCAGTCCATGATGGATGACTTGCTGTTCCCAGTGTTTCTGATCATGCCTGCTCACTGGCTTGCTGGATGACAGCCTTTGCTTTCTGGTGGTTTCAGCATTGGACTGTTGTGACTAGTGTGGCTCAAATGGACATGAAAGGAAATGCAAGAATATGGGTTTGTTTCAGGTTGCTCCAGTAGCTGTTTATAATTGGTCATAAGCTGTTGAATTCTTTCAGATGATTTCTTGTCTAGATATAATCTCTTTGTTTTTCAGAGCCTCTCATCTCTTCTTCTTGATTCAGGAAAGATGGGATGAAGGAAGAATGTGTGATTGGGAATTCCTTTGATCAAGCAGTGGGTTTTGATAACGGTGTCACCTTGTGAATGTGGCATTCTGAACTCTTGAGCTTTGCTGTGGCATACTTTGGACACTTCCACCCTTGATTTAGTGTATATTTGGCTGCTGACATTTTAACTGGTATGTTTTCTTCTCCATTTCAAAGAATGTGGAAGTAAAACTGCTTAAAATTACTGAAAACAGCATAAACAGCCAGTTCATAGACTGATACAATGGAGGAGAATTGTGGTGTTAGGGAGTGATCAGATATTTTCTTTTTCACTTTGTGAAAGGGATGCAGGAATGATCCAATCAGCCCATTTGTGGGAAGTTTCCTTTATGTTCCTGGTAATTGATGAAGCTTTAAGTGAATCTTGTGGGGTTTTTTGCTGTGAATTGCCCGCTGTTGTTGCTCAGTGTCAGCAGTAGATGCAGCTGAGCTGGTACTGAAGATTGTTTTAGAAGCTGTGCTGAACATGATTTAGTTTGTGAAGGCTTTAATTTACTTTGTGATAAGCTGGGGATCAGCTTCATCCTGGCTGATTAGCCATAGGTAAGCATTCCTAGATTAGCTGGGGTTTTGTTGTGTGTAATCTCCCACCATTGTGACAAGCTGTAGTGACCGGATGTGGCCCAGCAGTAGCATGGTGCTTGTTGGAACTGTGACAGTGTGGAGCCATCAGTGAAGTGACACTGCTGGTTTCAAGGTCAGGTCTCTATTGTCAAAACTTGTGCTTTTTTTCCTCCCTGTTTATTTGAGTTGATGTAAGGAAAGGTATTGTCTCTGAACTTTGCAGTATGGTTTGGAAACTGCTCACCTCAGGGACAGTTTATTTGGTCCTGTTGGCTCTACAGCTAAAACACAGCACACTGAGCTGAACCCTTCCCTTTCTGAAGCTGTACACCCGTGTGTAGAAAATAGGTTGGTTCTGGGAGGTGACATGGCTAACAGCTGAAGTTTGGTGTTTCCTGGCTTTTTATGTCCTGTAAATACTTCTTGATTGAAGTTTTTTATGGGTGAGGCAGAAAACATTAATTGAAATCTGAAAGTATGGAGGCTT
>VYZP01008733.1:0-29812 GCA_013400635.1 Hypocryptadius cinnamomeus | reverse complement strand
GTCCCTCTCCTGCTTCCCTTCAGATACTGGAAGGTGTTGTGAGGTCTCCATGCAACCTTCTCTTCACCAGGCTAAACAGCCCTAATTCTCTCAGCCTGTGGGAGGTGCTCTAGTCCTGAACACTGAACCGCAGTATTGAATTAAGATTTTTTGAGTCCTTTTAAAGTATTTTATTTTTCAGCCTTAAATTAGACTAAATATCTTTGATTTGTGGGTATTGCAAGTGAGCAACAGAAATCACTGCCCGGGCTTGCCTNAATCACTGCCCTGGCTTGCCTTTTCTACAGCTCCTTTCCATGGGAGACTTGGTGCAAACATCACAGCTGGTGAGATAGTGGGCACACTATGATTCTGAAAGAACTTTGCACAGTAAACATAGAGGAGGATTAAATATTGAAATGCAGATGATAGAAGCTGCCCAATGGACTGTGCTGGTAGAAATCAAATACTAGTCTAGTATTTTGAATCCAAATAATTCCTCCCGATGAGGCCAGCGAGGATTGTTTGGCTTTGAATCTGAGCACGTGGATGGTAGTGTATGGTCCACAGGTTGAAAACAGTGTAGATACTTCTCTTTTTTTCATTAATGGCTCAGAGACTGAAAAGGCAGCTACAAAATGGTAAATACATCCCTACAGATTCAAAAATTGTTGTTATTAATTTGCATCTCCACCATAACAATAGATCGTTAGAACTAAAATACAGAAGGGAATTTCATAGCTTCTCGGAAATGAAGCAGGAATTGGCCAATGGGCCTTAAAGTAGCTACAAGTTTATCAGCACGAGGCATCTCAAAAGTATTTTAACCTTGCAGTACTTTTCTTTGTTATGCTTTAATCTCAAGGAAGCATGCAAAAAAAAAGAAAAAAGAAAAAAAAGCACACTATATATATATATATTACGTGACTGAGATAATAAGCAAAATCAGTAACATGTATAGAAACAGAACCCACGGTTTTTAACTTTCAACCTTGTCTTCTCAACAAACTCTCTAAAATGGAATTGTTTCCCTCTCTCCCTTGAAACATTTTTGGAGCAAAAAGCACTCTAACGTCCTGATAGGTGTTTTGTTCAAAAATCACTTGTTCTGGTTTTCTGTCCATAAGCAGAGTAATGTGTCTGCATTGGTAGCTGGCCAAAGGAGGTAGGGAGAGTAATCATCATCCACAACTCTGGGGCTAAAGAAATTTCCACAGAAAATTACCTGCCCTATTATTTTTTCATGTGTTGGGTTGAAAGTTCAGAATCTGTTTCCATTTTTTCCCATTTCTAGAATGCTACATTTCACAGAATTAGAGCCCCTCAAACATCAGTCCTGCCAGAACACCCCACCATGTGCTGTCATAGGAGATCTGCTGTTTCCAGATCTGTTTCTTTACCAGTGTAGTGCTTGTCACTGCTGCAGATCAAGAACTTCTGAATAGTTTTGATTAATGCTCTTTGAGTAGTTGAGAACAAGAAAAGAATGACTAGACATTTTTATGATCAAATCCCCTCATGGAATAAAATAGGAGTATAATAAATGTATTAATTGTCATAAGAAGGGAGATGAAAGGTCCAAAAGATTACTCACATACTGACTGTTCTAAATCCCTTGTTATCTGGCAAATTGCAAAAGATTCCAGTCTTTCACCAAAATGCAAATCAGATTAAAATGTGAAGCCTTACAGTTTACTGGATATAAAACTTAATAACACATTTTTAAATGTTAGAGATTGTTATGTATTTCCTATTAATATCCTGAGGTTTAGAGCTGTAATTCAGAGAGGAAAGAATGCTATTTTGAATTCATTCTATTAAATCATCATTCTACTCTCTCATCTTGGTTTTCAGTTCTGAAACTCCATATGAAAAGCATAGAGTTCTGGATTAATTATTTTCAACAGTTTCCCCTGTAATTCTTCTTTTAAGGCAAACCTATAAAAATCCACAGTTTCTTACCCCACCAATTCTAAAATTCTTTTGAGAAGCAAAAAACCCCAATCAAACCACAAAGTCTCCGTTCCAATTTGTATAAAAACCAGTCCATTAACTGCTTTATTAACTGCTTTATTTATATTCTTTATCTTGTATTAATATGTCAACCTTTTCTTGCTTTTACAGATTAGAGCCAAATTCTTAAAGCTATAAGGAATCACAGGTTTGCTGTATCTGATTCTGAGTTACAGAAGCTCAGCAAGGAGTTCAGATGTCAAAGGAAGTGTCTGTACAACAAAGTTCAGCACAACGTTGAGCCATATTAGATATTTTTCAGGAAAAACAGCCAAACTGAAACTTTTTGGACCTCTATACTATCATGGTTGCCTGCTTCCAGAACCTGACCTAAGTTGCTGGAAACTAGCTGCAATATTACTGTAAACATTGCTGTGAGTGTAGGACATTGTAATTCTTCTCTTCCATTGAAAATTGCAATTGGAGTCACGCCACTTGTCTTCAAAATTGTGTATTTCCTTGCAAACTGGTAAAAGAATGATAAAGTGTTCTGTTCATACAGTTTAAATGTAATAATGTTCAAAATGAAAAAAAAATCCATTCAGATATGGTCTGCAACGATACAGAGAGAAGATGAACCAGTCTGGCCTACAAAATAAAGTGAAGCAGAATTTGGGAATTTGGAACACCTTACAATGTAATATTTAAAGAAAAAAAAAATATAACCTCCCCAAACTCTATCAGTAATGCACAGACTGAGGAAAATAACTAATTACTCCTATTATTTCTTTCATTTTCAGGCAAGAAATTAAATTATTCTCTTGAATGCATGGAAGACTGTTGGAAAAAACAGCAGCCTTCTTCTTTACAACATATTCCTCAGAGCTCCAGGAGACAAATCATTAGAGCTATCAGGCTCTTTCTCTCTGTAAAACTCCCAGAGCACAGCCAATATTATATTCCTTTAGAGATCCTCGCTGCCCTGGGGGAGTGGTGGATAGTCTACAGCCCCAGTACTTCAGCCAGACACTCTGCCTTATTTAGCATGGCTACTGTAGCAAGGACATCATCTATAGTGGCTTTCTATCCAAAATAGATGCAAGGCACAACAAAGAATATTCTCAAAACACTGACCACAGCTTATGGCCTTCCAAACAAAAATCTCAGGATGGCAATACTGGATCTTCTGATCCCAACCATCAGGAAACATTTCTTTATAGGTGAAAAAGGCTTCTGTGTATTGTACAAAACATATTTATGAAAACCAGAGTTGCATGACCCAATATTTCTCTTTAACTGGAACTATTTTTATCAATATTATTTATACATGTATTTTCAGTGCATTTGATAAAAAATGTATCATTTAAAAGAAATTATTGGATGTGTACTAAATACTACAGTTTAGTTGATGTGTTGGTTTTGCATGGCTTGGTTTTTGGTGGGGAGGGAAGAAGCCAGCCACAGAAGTGATTTTTTGTGAAAAGCTGCTAGAAGCTTCCTCCATGCCTGGAAAAGCCAAAAGCCTGGTTGGCTCTAAGAACAGACATGCTGCTAAGCCAATTAGAGAAGTTGGTAGCACCTCTGTGATGTATTTAAGAAGGAAATCAAAACCGCGGCCAGTTCTTCCTGGGGGTGGGGAGGCGCTGTGGCTGCCACCATCTCGGCACGGCCCGTGGTGGACTTTGTCTGCCTGGCTGCTTTTAGCCAGCTGTGCTGTGGGCAGAAGTGCAGGGGTGGCAGCAGCAGCTTTTCCTTTTTGTCACCACAGGACCCAGCCCTGCCTGTATGGTGGCAGTGAGGGCCACGTGGCCAGCAGTGAGGGGCATGGCGAGCGATTCCCCGACATGGAGCCTGGACGATATCAACTTCTCAGCGCTGCGAAGTCCTACAGAAATCTTTGAACTGATGGAATTTGTTGGCAATGGTACTTATGAGTAGTTTTTTCCCCTCTTAGTTGGAGAAGGAGGAAGAAGTGAGGACATGTGGAGAAAAACAACATGGCAACACCAAGGTCAGTGAAAAGAAGGAGGGGGAGGAGGTGCTCCAAACATCGGAGCTGAGATTCTTCTGTAAGCTGTGGTGAGGACTATAATAAAATCAACTGTCTCCCTATAGGTCATGAAGAGCATGGGGAAATGCAGAAATCCACTTGCAGCCTGTGGGAAAAGGTGCTCATACTGGAGCGGGTGGATGCTAAAAAGCTGTAATCTAGTGAGAGACCTGAACAGAGAGAGAAGGCTCTTGCTTCCAGAGATAGAGAAAGAGGACCCTTGCTTCCAAACTAGAACAGCTTATCCTTAAAAGACTACACCCCATGAACTAATGACCCACGCAAAACAGTTCTGGGAAGACTCATGTTACAGCAGGTCAGATGGGACTGCTCTTTGTGAAAATAAGATGGAGAGTTCACAGAGAACTGTCTCCTGTGGGAAGGACCCTATGGCCTAGCAAAAGAGACTCCTCCCTAAGACAACAGAAGAAAGATTTCGAGTGAAAAACTGACCAAAACTCTATGCCCTGTCTCCCTGTGCTGTCAGTGGGGAGGGAGGGGCTGAAGGGGGGAAGGTGTTTTAAAGACTTTTTTTATTCCTTGTTAACCTCTTCTGGCTCTGTTAATAATAAATTTACTTTGTACCTTTAAGTTTAAGCCAGTTTTTTGCCTTTAGAGTGTTTTCTCCTAATCCTTATCTCAACTCATGAGCCCTTTGGTTTTTTTCCCCCTCCTCCACTCAGCTATAGCAGAGGAAAATGAGTGGTTTTCCTGGGTGCCTGGCATTCAGCCAGTGTCAAACCACAACAGTCGACAAGGTGGTGGTCAGTGAAACATGATGATCTTGGAGTCTTTTCCAACTTAAATGATTCTGTGATTCTATAATTTATTAAATGGTTTATAATATTTAAACTTCTAGGAAAGGTTAATAGTCATCTGACGTTGCTCCAGTGAAAACTGTGTGCCCTTGATTCCAGCTGCAATGCTCAAGTGCTCAGAGCGCTCAGCTGTACCTCGGTAATGTTGACTTAATGTTCTACTATTTGAAGATCCTGTCTGCCACTAAACATCAGCAAGACATTCAGCCTTTCACACATGAGCAGTCAATGGCTGATGGCATGTAATTCTCAAATGATAATAAATCCAAAGGAAGGAATTGCTCTGCTAAATGTTAGCTGAGTCACTGCTCATTACAATACAAGGGGTAAATGAGGAGGTGAATTTTTTGGAGGGTCAAACACAAACTTTAATAGAAGCTTACAGCTCTTACAGCTCAAACTCTTTTGAAAGCTGAATGAAGAAACTCAAAAGGCAAGTAATACCCCTCACATCATTGGGAGTGTTCAAATACTCAAAAAATCCTACATATTAAAAAAAAAAAATTAATCTGTCCAAAAGGCTTGGCGTAAGATGATATTCCCTTCATTATGTTTGAGACTGCTTGATTTTTTGGTCATGGTTGAGACTGAGCTTCTCTTAAAAGAAACATGACTCATATACTGTCCTGCAGAGATTAAGTATTGTGAACTCAATGTTCTTTCATAATGGTTTGAACTACAAAAATAAATCAAATCCCACAATTAAAAGAAATTACTCTTTTGAGGATATTGTAGTTCAGCCAGAATATGTGCCAATGTACTGATTATTTTTCATCTTAGCATCCCAATTGCTTGTGAAGTCCTAGAGACTAACACTTTTCCTCAGTGACAACTGTATGGTAAGGGTGTATCTTCTGGGTGGAAGGGTGGAAGTCCTAAACTTCATTTTTGTCACTGTCCTAAGGAAGGGTATTCTGCTTTTGCCCTATATTAGGTCAAAGCTGTAACAATCTCCTATTGGTTCAGCATACAAGCTTCTTTAGTAGAAGAGTGAAAAATAGGCCCCTTCACCCTCCCTACACCTTCCCCTACCAAGCCAGCAGGAGTGATGCAGATCTTGGCTTGGTTTAATCATTGAACAAGATGTACCAGGCTGCTTTCTGGTAAAGAAAGTCTGCCTTCCTCACCTTCTTCTTAGGATCCATTTTGGGGTTTATTGCACTTAGTTATGAGACTGAGATTCCAAGTGTTATAAGCTTAGATGAAAAACAAGAATGTATTACAGTGATGATTTCAACTCAGATGTGTTAATACAAAGCTATCTCTGTCAAGATTTATCTTACCTCACCTCAGATAGCCATCACATTAGATTCTAGCCATGCCCACTGCTTAAGCTCCTGCTGTGGTCAGTTAGATAGAGGCAGCACTCAAGGACGACTTGATCCCCATGACTGAGATGCTGGCTGTGGAGACATAAGGTGTTTCTAGAGGATGGATGCCTGTCTCCTCATTTGTTCCTTGGCTAAGAGATTCAATACTGAACTCCCAGACAGCGAAACAGATGGATCCCACCCCAAGGAACACCAAATAAGTAGATCGGCTTCCTAAGCATTAATGCTTTTTATCTGCATAAAGACTCTGTAGATGAAGTCTGTAATGAAGTAAAGCACTTGAATTCAGTAGCCCAGGTGTTTGAGGTAGGTATATTTTTAAGTATAAGGTAATTATGCAACACAGTATTGGCACATTTAAACCTCCTGGGCTGAAACATACTGCGCTGTCCACTTGTAGCCCACACCTGACCATTAAGAATCATTCCAAATTTCTAAAGAGATTCAGAGCAAAGATGTTGCCTGGTTTAAACTAAAATTTTCATGTAGGATACTGCATGTGATAGTTCTAGCATTTTTGGAGCTACAATTGCAGAGGTTCAAAAGGATTCATACACTGTGGGTTGTCCCCTGCAAAGTCTTACCCAAGTTTAGCCAAAATATGTGTATTTGGAAACTTCTGTTCATATTGCTCATCAGAGTATCTGGCAGCTACTAACCTCTGTTCATTCCATCTGCTGTGGATTATGCCCTAGGGTAGTTCCTTCAGCACAACACCCCTGACTGCAGCTTGGAGACTGCACAAGTGCTTGTTCTGTGCTCTCAGTGATTCCCTCTCTGGTCCCAACAACACACCCTAATGGCCCACAAAGAACAAGGCCAGAGCTGAGGGAGAGGAAACATTGGCATGGAAGGAGTCTGGGTCTGAAACTGAAGAAAGTTTGGGAGGACAGGAAAAAGGAAAAGCTTGTTTCTGAGGGTGGAAGCAAAGGGTGCAGTATTCACTGGAGAATACTCAGTGTTTGATGGGGCACTAGAATTCCTATGAGTCAGCATTAGCTGCTTCTCAGGAGGCCAATAACTAGGAAATGAAGACCAGCACTTCCCTTAGTGTCAGCCATAAGCATGGAATGAGTGGTTTATGCCTGGAGAGTCCATGTGGTTCAAGCTGGCTGTTGTGGGTTGATACTGGCGCAATGTCAGGCACCCATGAAAGCCACTCACTCACTCCCATCCACAACTGGAGAGAGGAGAGAAAATATAACAATGGGTTCATGAGTGGAGGTAAGGACCAGGAGATATCATTCATCAAATACTGTCACAGGCAAACTTATGAAATTGTTTAACAAAATCAGAGCAGGATAATAAGAAGTAAAATTAAACCCTTACAAACACCTTGCCCCCACCCCTCCCTCCTTCCAACTCTACCTCCTACCCTAGTGGTGCAATGCCGGGGTGGGGGAGTCCGCCCGCTCGCNCAGGCTGCTGACCCTCTCTCCACAAGTCTCCCACAGGGTCACAGCCTCCTCTTAGGCATCAACCTCCTTCAGCAGGGGCTCCTCCATGGGCTGTGGGTAAATCTCTTCATCCCTGTGGATTTCCATGGGCTGCAGAGGGACAGCTGTTTCACCACGGTCCTCACCACAGGCTGCAAGTGTATCTCAGTTCTGGTGCCAGGAGCACCTCCTCCCCCTCCTTCTCCACTCACCTTGGTGTCTGCACAGTTGTTCTTCTCACATGTTCTCCCTCCGCTCTTCTCTGTTTTAAATTACAACTGCACCACATCTTTTGTTTTCTCTTCTGCTTAAATATGTTATCAGAGAGGCTTTATTAGCATTTCTAATTGCCCCAGCCTTGGCCGATGGCACATCCATCTTTGGAGCCACCAGGGATTGGCTCTGCTGGACACGGAAGAAGCTTCCAGCAGCTTCTTACAGAAGCCATCCCTTTAAGTCCCCCCCGGCTACCAAAACCATGCAAAAACAATGCACTGGCTTTTAATAACTACACAAATTTTTAAAGTGAGCAGTCATTTCTCACACCTCTAACTTCTGGGCCTTCTCTCACCTACCACACCATTTGCTTTCCCCTCACGACTCCAGCCTTGCCAACCGCTTCCTTGACTTGCCTACAATTGCCTGTACATGCTTTGCATCGCCTTACCTGCATGGAAGGCAAGGCAAAGAGTGGTAGCAAGGCAAGGCAAAGCAAAGAAAGGAAACAGTTTGTAGGGCTAGGCAAGGCAGACATAAGCAAGGCAAACAAAGCAAGGGTAGGCTAGGAAAATTAGGCACAGTACTGAAGGCAAAGCATGGCCAAGTGACTCGGAGTGCCTTTCCCTGGGAAGTAAAAGATCGCCACGGTGGATGGGACGGTGGTAAGGGTGCCATGATCTTCCTGAAGAAGCGTCCTGAGGAAGACGGCTCAGGGGCACAGGCACATCCTTCGCTCGCACCAGCTAGCTGTTTGATACTTCCAGACGGTGCAGAGGGAAGAGATGAGAGCATTGTATGGCATTCCACAGAGAAGAAAGCCTTTATTATGAGCAGGGCACTCTGTGAAGGAGGCCAAAGACATGAGCTCCAAGGAGGCAGGGAAAACAGGGGTTTATATGGGAAAGGCAGGGGGTGGGGAAAAACATGGGAGTGAATGGGATGAGGTTGCAGGGGCAGAGCAAAGGGGAAGGGCCAATGGGGTAGAAGAAATCAACACACAGTCACAAAGGTCTCTGGGGCAATTTTCTTGCTCTTCCTAACTGAAGGGTTTGTAGCTCAGGGGTTGGCCCTCCAGGGCAGTGCAGGAGGCTTTCTCTTTGCCAGTTCTCCAGCCCCCACAAAAGATATAGTGGCAATGTTGGTAGGGCAGATGTTAAGGTACTGTGGGGGAGCTAGAGTCCAGCAAGACATTTCTGTCCTGGCCCTTTCTGTGTAGGAGCCATAGTACTGGATGTGGTATGCAACTTTCGCTTGCTAACTTACTGAACAAGAACGGCACTGCTTTCTCATGGGAAGGAAAGAACATAGCCCCGGTGCTGGAGGTGCAGATAAGAAGCTGTATTGTGCAGCTTAAGGGCAGCAGCAACTTTCTGTCCTGGCATTGGTTTGGAAGCACTGACTCAATTCATATAATCATGGAGTTAGTATCTATCTTCGGAAGGCTGTCACCCTCCTGAAAGAATCCATTTGGCATGTGTTTTTCACTTCTCAGAGGTAGCCTTCTTGAAATTCTGCCAACACACTTCTTTTGGACAAGGTAGGCGGTTGTGCTGAGTCTCAGTGTGCAGCTGACCTAGTGCCCCGGGCAGGTAATGCCCAATACCAGTGTTGTGACACCTTTGTATAGGCTCAGTCCCTGGATGTTTTGGATTTTGGAGAAGGGTATGCCATTTCTTTTGAGATGGGCTTCTAGTTCCTCTCTTTGTTAAAGAAGGCAAGTTTGGAGGGCACTTTGGGTGGTCAGTGTGAATTTAAAGGCTTTTCTCAATTTTCACTTCTCTGGGTTAGAGCTGTTGAACTGTCAGTGGGAATGCAGAGGCCAAAACGGGGAGTTTTTGTCCCTGTAGCTTTAGCATGTGAGCAGTCTTTGGTGCCATCCCATTTGGATCCTGACTCTGTGAGACTGAAGGCCTACAGTGGTACCTAGAGCTGAGAAGAAAAGTGGCAATAGCAGGGTGTGTCTTCCTAGTTAGATGGGTGCAGTTGAAATTGTAAGCAGCAAAGAGCTTTCTCCACCGACAGTTTTGCGAGCTCTGTTTTTGGCAGATGTTTTCAAGTTTGTTACCGGACTCTAGGAGAGTGAAAAAAGTTTGTTAGGGCAGAGGAGTTGGTGTTGCCCTTTGAGTGTGGTGCAAAGAAAAGTATGCACTTGGAAGGGGAAGATCAGCGAAATCCTGTTGTCCTGACACAGTTGATTTGAAAGCAGGGATGTTTCTGACTTGGCTGTGTCCTGGGGGTGGTTTCGAGCTGGGCTCGGTGCGTGTCCTTGTTTTGTGAGTCGACAATGCCGTGGTGTGGTTATTTTGATGAGCACTGACAGTGCCCAGGAAAAAGACAAGCGCTTTTCTAGCCCAGCCCCATTTACGTGGGGGCAGTGCGGGCAAGAGCTCCGCTATGGATCCTGGCATGTAGCAGAGAAGGAAAATGAATCATTTCATTGTTGGCTGTGCAGTTTCTAGGCTGCAAAAGAAAAGGCAATTGCAGCATGGCCTCTTCCTTTTAGAATCTTTTCTGTGCTATCAGCTGCTCAACATGTAACTCGCACCCACTGAACTGCATCCAGCTCCCTGGAGATATGCACTTTCCCTCAAGGTCTATGTGCCATCTTGCACTCTAACTCCTGCAGATCCCAAACCCTTTCAAAACATCCAGCAGCTGTTCGTATAGAAAAATTCTACAACAAAAAGGCAGTGCTGGCCATAATAGTCCCTTTGCAGTCTGTAAACTGAATGAAACACACTAGTGATTCGCACGTTCCCTCTCAATTGTATGTATATCAGCACATAATTGTATGTATATCAGCACATTCTCTCAAAGTGGCAGAGACCATCGTTACAGCGGAGTGTTTCCAGCTGCAGTTCTGACTGACAGATGTGCCAAGACAGAAGGCATTTGCTGATCTACCCTTTTCCCTGAGCAACCTGACATTAGCAGCACAAATATTTTCACACACTTTCATTGTTACCATGTCCATGCAGCTAGAGATTACACAGATAGAAGTGTCAGGAGGGAAGATGTTCTTGAAGTACCTCCTATTCTTAACAGCTTTTAAATTGAGCATGATGCTCTGTATCTTCTTTCCCAGATAGACCTGCCGTCATGTTTTTTCACTCTCATGTCTTGGTTGCAAGCATCCAGCAGCTATTCTAATAGAGAAAGGCTCTAGAAGTAAAAGCCAGTACAGGGCTGCACCTTGCGTGTGCCCCACATAAACCACACCAAACTCAACTGTCCTTGCCTTCTCCACTGCATCTACCATTGTGTTCTCTGGATCTTTGAGCATAAAGGTAGGCACAGTTGTTTCCACAGAGGGGTTGAAAGAGGCACAGGTAGCAGCACAAGTAGCTCTTGCTGAATTTTAATCCTTATGACTTCCACCGTAAGTTTGGTTGGTAGGCCTGATACCTTGGGTTTTAGCTTTTATATTTTTCAGATTCTGTACTGCTTTAGTGTGTAGTTCTGAGCTTCATATTAGGGGATAGTAAACTATCTTCATAGTGTAGGTAGACAAAACAATTCCTTCTCTAGCTGGGGACCAAGGACAAACAATCCAAATCTCAGGCCAAAGAGCATAAACAACGGCAGAACGAAGAGAGGAAAAACAAGAAGGATGGGACTTCATAACCTAAAGCTATAATTGGACAATTAACTCCACTATGCTAATGGACTAGAACTTACAGAAGTGAAGACCTTGTGACTGCTCGTCCATTTTTGTGCCATTTTGGGTTCATCTTGGGTGTAGCCCTGCCTGGGCTCTTGTACTGCTTAAGCTGTATCCACTGAGGCCTTTTAATAAATACCTACTTTATTCTTTAACTCCATCTGTTCTAGGTGAACCTTCACAAGGCATCAGGCCAGTGACAGCCATGCTCCTTTTACAGCTGGTATGCTGTACCCACCAGCCTGGTGATCTGTGGCTTTGTTCTTCACCTCTTGTAACTGGTAGCACTTTTATTCTCCCAGAGGTGAACAGGCATCTACTTCTTGCTATGAACACTGTGCCAGCAGTGAAGGGCTCCAGCGCACTGCTTCTGCTGAAAGACGCTCGGGCCAGGCACTTATATTCTCAGTACTCCTTAGCCCCATATTCTGTGTCTCTTGTTGTCTTACAGAAAAACTTTTTTGACTGCATCTCGCAAGGAGAAACTGTGCCAGGATAACAGACTTGCCCAGAGCTTGCCCCTGCATCTCTTAATTGCTCCACAATCAAGGGGCAGTCCTCTTTCCTGTACAGCCTGCAAACTGCTGTCAGATCATGGTGCTCTCTGCCTGGTCCTTCTCAGCTCAAAGTACCAGCGTGCACCTTACAGCCTCCCAAGGACAAAAGATCCCAAGAGATGTCACAGTGCATGCGTGTAGCACGGACGCTGAAAAGCGGCAAAGCTGAATGCCTCGGCTGAGCGTCAATTTTGTGCAGATCACAGAGGCACCACGTGTTGTGCGCTGTTTCAAAGCTCCTTGGAGAAGGAGGACTTTAAGGATAGCTTGTGTTCCACAGAAGCCTGCAGCACTGGAGGTGTAAGAAAATGCTTATCTTTATGTTTTGTCATGAGGTCCCACAGCTGCAAGGGTATTCTCAGCTGACTCTGTGAATGAGCTGTTGCTGGGCTTCTGCAATTCAGTCCGCTGCTCACACAAGCCCTGTGCTCTGCCGCTTCGTTCTTTGCCTTTAGTGATCCAGACAGAAGTGAAGCCCAGCAGTGGCATTCAGCTTTGCCGCTTTTCAGTGCATATACTGCAGACAACCACTGCATGCTGTGCATGGTTTTTCCTCAGCTCGAAGCTCAACTGTCTATATAGCTCTTGCATTGTGAAAGAAGCCAAAGAGAAGCACTTTTGCTGAATTAGTCATTCTCTATCCAAGACTTTCAACAGCACCATAATCTGGGTGACGAGAAGGGGACATGAGAACGCCTTCTGTATTGACGTGTGCTTCTCGGTGATCTATAGCTGCACAGCCCTTGCAGCATTGAAGGTGTAAGAAAGTGCTTATCCCCATGCTTTGTGATGAAGTCCCACAGCTACAAGTGTATTCTCACCTGACTCTGCGAACGAGCTGTTGCTGGATTTTTGCAATTACTACACTGTGCACAAAGTCCCACTGGTCTGCCCTTTTGTTCTTTGCCTTCTGTGATCTGCACAGAACTGAAGCTCAGCGAAGGCATTCAGTTTTGCTGCTTTTCACTGTCTGTGCTGCACACCTGTACTGTGACATCTCTTGGGATTTTTTATCTTTGTGAGGCTGTAATGTGCGCATTGACACTTCGAATTGAGGACTGTGCAGAGAGCACCACGATCTTACGGCGCTTTGCAGGTTGTACAGGAAAGAGGACTGCCTCTTGTGTGCAAATGTGGTGCAAATACAAGTTTCCACAAGTTCCAGGGCAAAGCTCCAGGCAAATGTGTTGTCATGGCACATTTTCTCTGTGTGAGATGTAGTCAAAATGCTTTCTGTCTACATTTAGATGCCAAGAGGTCAGATTGTGGGGATCACAACGCAGTGCTGAGAACATTTGCATGGTCCAGGCATCTTTTGGCCGAAGCAGTGTGCTGCAGCGCTCTGCAGCCGACACAGTGTTCTGTGCAAGAAGTAGACAATGAGTTGCCTCTGGGAGAATGAAAGCATGACAGCTTCCAAGAGGCAAAGAACAAAGCCACAAAGCACCAGGCTGTGTGCACAGCATTAAGATTCCTAGAGGAGCATGCATGCCACTTGCCTGCCTGCCAAATTCACGTTAGCATTTATATGGAGGAAGTTCATGGCCAACTGTCTGGTGCTTTTACCTGTTGTGGTGTGATTTTGTTCTTTACTTAGTTGATTCATTGTTATCCTATGTTGGAAAATGGTTTGTTCCATGTACCCCTGCCCAGTTATAAAAATGGTTTTTCCCTAAAGTTGTATACACCCCTTTCCCTGTCAATCTCCTTCGTACTTACCCCTATTTCTGGACCCTTTGTTGTCAATCCTCTAAACCCTGCCCCTGCAGCATGTCCATCATTGTTTGCTACACCCCTTTGTACAGAAACTTTGTCAGTTGTGTTATCCCACCTCTCCTCTTAGTTGATTATGCATACACTCCTCCCTTCTCTTCCATCATTGGTTGTATTATAATTATGTCCCTCTTCATGCTCCTCCCTGCTAGCTGGCAATTGGTTGTTAGGCAGTCTCCTCCCCAGAAGCTGCACCCCTTTATAAGTTGATGTAACCCCACATTCTGTGCTCTTCTTTGCCAGCTCCGTCCCAGCTTGTTCATTTGTACCACACTCATTCTTCTCCCCTCGGGGAAAGAATAAACAGCTCAGAACTCACAGCCAGAGAGCCCTTCTCTTTCTCATTCGTCGCTCCACCTTGATGAGAAACCCCTCTGGGTGCCTGCTTGGCCCAGGCCAGCTAACGGAGGGGTTTCTTGCCAGCAGCCAAACCGCTGTCCTTGGCCCCAGCTTGAGGCTAAAGGTGGGGAGCGGCCACTCGGTGGCATCGCGCCAAGGCCCAGGAGTGGGAGCTAGCCGGCACCAGTGTCCTCCTGGCACCCGTGATGGGCACCAGCGTCGTCATCTACCTAATCGGAACTGACGGCATCATCTACCCAGTTCTCTTGCAGCTCTCAGTGGAAATTAATGCGTTTTAGGATCCGAGATGCAGAGAACCCTATGACAGATGCACCGGTATGTTTGATGTGGATTACTTGCAGAAGAGGGAAGGCGCAGCCCGACACTGGCTTTTACTTCTACAGCTTTCTTCTGTGGGAGCAGCTGCTGAAAGTTGCCAAGAGGGTTGTGAGAGTGAAAAACAGGATTGCACTTCTCTATTTGGGAAGGAGAGTACAGTGTCACAGCGTGTTGTGAGCAGTTTCAAGGCTGCTTGGAGAAGGGGCACTTCAAGAACACCTTTTGTTTTGATGCGTTCTTGGTGATCTCCAGCTGCAAGGACTTTGCAAAGGGAAGGTGGAAGAAAGTGTTTATCTCCACGTTTTGGGATGGAGTATAATGGCACTGTGTTACTTTTCCAAGCAGCAAGCGTATTCTCTGCTGACCGATTGTTGGCATGCTTTTGCCGGAGGTTTGCAATTCAATACACTGTGCACACAAGCCTGCTGCTCTGCTGCTTCAGTTTTCACCTTCTGTGATCTGCATGCATGCACTGTGACATCTTTTAGGATCTTTAGTCCTTGCAAGGCTGTAGTGTGCACGGTAGTATTTCGAACTGAGAAGGACTGTGCCAAGAGCACTGTGATTGGAGGCTGTAAATGAAAGGGGACCGCCATTTGATTGGGGTGCAAATGTACTTTTCTGTGAGTAAGCAGCAAGCTCCAAGCAATCTTCCTGTCCTGTCACTGATAACTTCTTTGGTTCGAGTAACACTACAAGACTGGTAGAGCTGAGAAGTAAACTGCATGGTATGGGCATGTTTCCACAGAAGCAGTGTGCTGGACAGCTGCTGTGCTGGCACAGTTCTGTGTGAGAAGGGGTGGGCATTTTGCACTCCAGGAGAATGAAAGCGCGCCTCTTTGATAAGGCAAAGATCGAAGCCACAGAGCACCGTGCCTGTGTGTGCAGGGCACAAGCTGCAAGGCTTGTGGAGCAAGCTTGACAAGCAAGGCTGCCACGCGTTTGCTTGCCAAATTCAAGTTAGCTAAAGCCTGAGGCAGTTACATCTTCTTATCTGAGCCCTGTTTGGAAGCACGTAGATTTAGTTTTAGATGCCAAGATCAAAAAAAATATTTAAGGCAGAGGAGGATGAGAAGAAAAGTATAATAGCACAGAAGTGGATTTGGTGTGGCTGACATGCGGCAAGGGAAAAGTGCAGGCCAGTGATGGCTTTTTCTTCTAGACCTGTTTTTAAGGAAGCAGCTGCTGGCTTGCAAGGGAGCTGTGAGAGTGAGACCTGTGAGAGCACATATCTGTGAGAAGGAAAATACAGAACTGTGGTGTGGTAGATGCAGATCAAGCTGTTGCGGACTCCACATTTAACTAGTCTTCTGTGAAAAGCAATACATCCCCTGGAGTTATGCACTTTCCTGCTCAGCTACACATCCTGTCACTTTCCTTCACTCTTGTAGAGCCCAGCTTCAAAACTTACCATGTCCAGCTCCCATACCAAAGTGCCTAGAGCAAAAAGTAAGCGCTGGCCTTCACTTTCCCCTTGCCTCTGCTAAAGTGCAGCACATACAGGCCTGCGCACTCAACTCTAAGCACCCTCGTGCACTTTCAGTCTCACAGAGTCCAATTACAAAAGTAGAAACGTTCAGCAGCTGGTCCCACAGAAAAAAGTCCTAGAAGAAAATGAGCTGAGCTAGAATTCCTTTTTTTTTTTTTTTGCAGCCTACCAGCTGCACAGCCAACAATAAAATGATTTGTCTTCCTTCCCAGCGCTATACGCGGTCACGTTCTTTTGGTCTCAAAGAGCTGGGACCCACAACGGAGATCTTACCCTAACTGCTCCCACACTAACGGGACAGAAAAATGCTTGGCTTTTTCCTGGGCACTGTGAGCACTCATAAAAACAACCACACGATGACGCTGTCGACTTGAAAAGAAAAAAGATTTTAAGAAGGACGTGCACCTTGCCTAGCTCTAATCCACGCCAAGTGCAGATCCAAGTTGAAAACGTCACTGCTCTCCGATCAACTATGGCAGGACAAAAAGAGCTCGCTGATCTTCCTCTTTCAAGTGCAGACTTGTATTTGCACCACACTCAAACGGCAACATGAACTCCTTTGTGCTAATAAATCTATCTTTTCACTCTCACAGAGTCAGTTACAAACTTGAACATATCGGGCAAAAAACACAGCTCACAAATATGTCAGCTGGGGTAAAAATCTGCATTATTGGAAATTGCCTACCTGGCTGGGGTGGGAGCACACAAATAGCTTCCTGGGGACTCAGGTGAAATTTGGCTGTACAGCTCAAAGATTGGTCCCATCTGTGACTTGGTCAGGAATTTCTCAGTGAGAAAGAAAAAGTGGGGAAAAGAATTCTACACATAGCCTCAGAATGAAAACATTTTCTCTAGTTCTCAAAAATCTTAAAGAGCTCCAAGATCCACTTATCTAAGCATCTTAATATGCCACACAAATGCTGACAACCTCTACTTGATCCATGATATGTTTATGCAGCAGACAGGGAGCTGTGGAATCCAGCTGGCCACTAAGAACACCCCATGAAAGCCCTAGATAGACTCAAAAGTGTAACCTTATGGGTTTAACCTCTGCATGGGTCCCCCTGTGCCTCAGTTTGTTCCCTGATCTGGAAAATCAGCTTTGAATGCTGACATTCCCATGCATGTAGAAATCTCCCTCAGCTCATATATTACAGCTGCTCCTGATGGAAGTATTTATAGAGTGACTAAGTGATTTTGGCTAAAACGGACCTTAAAGACCTTGTTTTACCTCCCTACCATGGGCAGGCACACCACCTACTAAACAAGGTTGCCCAAATATTGTCCCTCTTGATGTTTTTTAATAGTTTGTTGTTTTCCCCTACTTTTTTTTTCTAAATCATGCACAATTGGTTACTTGTTCCCTCCTTGCTTATAGCCTTTCTGGAGCAGGAATCCCTATTTTTTACTAGAGGATGACCATCTATCCCCATTGGACAGTATGAGGACTGTCCAATTGGTTACTTGCTCCCTCCTTGCTTATAGCCTTTCTGGAGCAGGAATCCCTATTTTTTACTAGAGGATGACCATCTATCCCCATTGGACAGTATGAGGACCATTGTCCCTGCCTAGGTCTTTTAAATATTCCACTGATAATAAAATAAAATAATCACTACAAAAGCACCATTAACATCTCTGAAGATGGAAGGGATAGGCAGTTCCAGACCAGCCATAGGCTGAAATTACACCTGCATTCACTTTGAAAAAAAAAAATTCTTTTGATGTTCCAGTTAAATCTGGTATCTTTTAAGGACAGTTTGCACACTTAAGGTTATTCCTGGCCTGGTGGCCAGAACACCTTAGCTGCAGTCTTGCTCCACACCATGGGGTGTCATCTTAAAACCATCAGTCCTGGACTCTAGCTTTATCCAGGCTGTATTTCATTCTATTCTTGCTGTGCTTTCTTGAAAAGGTGCTGTCCTCTTTTCCCTACTGCTATGGGTATCCTTAAAATTGCCAATGCAGGCAGAGGTTTGCACAGCCTGGAGCATGGGAATAATGAGGGCTATAAGAAATGGAGAGAGATTGTATTGGACCTGCAATAAT
The DNA here is from genome assembly GCA_013400635.1 of Hypocryptadius cinnamomeus. NCBI lineage: Eukaryota > Metazoa > Chordata > Aves > Passeriformes > Zosteropidae > Hypocryptadius > Hypocryptadius cinnamomeus. The sequence goes on along the minus strand of VYZP01008733.1, from coordinate 11,822 downwards.
AGAACAAGTGTGAATGGTTTAAACTGCAAAAGGATACATTCAGAGTAGATATGAGGAAGAAATTTTTTCATTGTGAAGGTGGTGAGGCACTGGCACAGTTTGCCCAGGGAAGCTGTGGTTGTCCCATGCCTGGAAACATTCCAAGTCAAGTTGGCTGGGGCTCTGAGCAATCTGAACTAGTTAAAGATGTCCCTGCTCATTGCAGGGGGGTTGGAACTGGGGGATCTTTAAAAGTCCCTTCCAACCCAAACCATTCTATGATTTGATGAAACTCACAGTAATGGCAGAAAAGGTCTGGAAATGGCTGGAGAAAAGAGTGTGTTTGTGATTTTGTTTTGTTTCGTGGATTTTGTTTGTTTGGGGGTTTTTTGTTTGTTTTTTGAGGGTTGGTAGGGTTTTTTTTGGGGGGGGGGGTTGGTTGGTTTTTTTTTGTAATCCCAGATGAGGTTTGTTTTAAACAAACTTAGGTCAGAGGTGGCTTTCCTGAAGTAGAACCAGTAGTGAGGCCAAGACACTAGAGTCTATTTTTATCCAGATTACTGGGTGGTGGAAAATGGTCTACATGTGAACGTAAAAACCCTTCATGGGTGCCCTGTGCTGTCTGGACAGAATTCTCAGTACAGAATTCTCTGTATAGCATTTTAGCACCTTGAGCAGAAAAGTTTGAAGCAGACTTATGTCCTTGCTTTGTAGCAGATGGATGCAATGAGAGCATGGATGTACTATGGGAAAAAGGAGGGGTCAAAGCTGGTGTTTGATTACAGCCCAAATACTGAACACAGGTCCAGATTCCTTCCCAAAACCAAATCAAGTTCACCTCTGCTTATATCTGTCTAAAGATGCCTCGAGGTGAACACAAGGGGTACATGGAGGGGAGGAAGGGTGGTTTTTGGGCCCCTAGGAGAAGCACTGAAGCTCATCACCCAGCTCCACTACAAATCTCACCTTGGTCAAAACTCTCAGCCTCATCACAGATGGGTCCTCTCCTGCAAAAAAGAGACTGTCACAGCAGCATGTAGGCATCTCACAGAAGAGAGGATCTATAGCTCAACAGAGCCTCTTTCCTTGAAAAAAGCCTCAAGTTTGTTTATGATAGAGGTTTTATGATAATAAATCCCCTAACAGTTGAGGTGGGACAGGTCACAGGACAGAGAGAGGGGCAGGGAGGTATCTGAGGACATGGCATCTGCATCTGTTTTTGTCAGCATCCCACTGACTTGGGAAGGAAGAGCCTCTAATAACATCTCAAAGTTCCTTGTCATGGAAACAGCTGAACCAGGACCCTGAGCAGGTAGGTGAAGCAGTGCATTCTGGGCAGCTGGGTGTGTGTTGGACTACTGTCCCTGGTAAGGGTCAGATGCTTGGAAATACTCAAATACATATACAATTTCTCTTTTTCTCCCTCTCCTGGGGAAAAAAAAAAAAAGAAAAAAAAAAAGAAAAAAAAGAACACTTCTCTATTTATTTCTTTGACCCTTTGGCTTTCAAGGAAAGCTCAGAAGTGCTCCATAGCAGAATATGGATCTTCCAGTGCCATCCCTCAAACAGAGAGGATGTCATGAGCACATCTTCCTAGAAACAGTGATCAGAAAAAGGAAAAATGAAACAGGGACATGATTCTTGGTTTTCCCTAAGCCTCTGCTGGGTCAGTGCTTCTCTTCTGCCTTCTCTTGTGGTGGTAGAAGCAACTCAGACTCTCCTTCAAGGAGAAGGAAATCCTTCTTCAAAGGGAGAGGAAATCCTGACTATAAAAGCAATGACCATTTCAGTCATTAAAGCTGTGAGTGATCAACTTGCAAAAAGCATCGTAAAGGTGTCAGCTGTGCTTAATAGCATTTGGATGGCCTTATGACTCTGTTCTGACACATCATCAATGAAATTACCCTAGAAATAAGCAGATGTGAGCAGAAGTGTCTCATGTGGTAAAGCACAGGCTCTGCTGCACTGATCCAGTGTTAACCTGTGGTTAATAGACCACTAGTGAGCTATAAAACCATGAGGTGTTTCACAGAACAGAAACCACGTGCGTTGTGTATTAATTCATTGCTGAAGTCTGGAGACATCATCAACAGCTGGTCCTGACTATCATCAGTATCTGATAGCTAATGTAGAATTGTACCAATTATCCTTATTTAATTAATTTATATAGTCATCACTGTATAATTGTGCTTTTCTAGAGCAATAAGCTAATTTCCACCAAGGGGGAATATTCTGTTTATTCTCCCCAAATTCATCCAGACTATTTCATTGACTGACAAACAGCAGATGCAAAGTGTAGTGTATCTCCAAATTGCTTGGATGCTCTTAAGATTGAAAAGCATCTGGGAAATCTCTAATGACCTTACAGAACATTTCGAACAAAGCACTTTCTTCCATCCAGCCTGAGTGTCACAGTCAGGACTTAAAAGAGGGATCAATAGCTGAGAGAAGTCAGTGGCACGAAGTCCCCAAGCAGTTTAGTTGTCGTGTCCAGAGGAAATGAGGGATGCATTTGGGATTCACAGTGGGAGTAGGACATGTCCATGGCACATGTCCCATCTCTGGAAGTATTCAAGACCAGGCTGGTCAGGGCCTGAAGCAACCTGGTCTAATGGAAGGTGCTCCTGTCCATGGCAGGGATTGGAATGAGATGAACTGTCATGTTCCTTCTCACCCACACCATTCTGTGATTCCATGGTTCCTTCAAAGATGGCATCTTAGAAGAATTTAGCAGCCAGGTGTCCCCATTGAGTGATGCAATATCTGATGCAAATCTTGTGTGTTTGCCCCAAGAATTTGCCAGTGTCATGCAAATTCAGATAGCTTTTCCCTGTGGAGACAAGCGGTTGTAGTTGCAAGATTTTAGTACTGAAATTAGAGCTGCACATTGAAATATTGATGTGCAAGGAAGAGAGAGGAAAGCAGCTCAGGAAATGGTGGTTGAAGTGTAAGGCAGTAAAGCAGGGTGTTTTCCTTGCCTCTCCCTGGGGAATGGGTTAAGCATTGGGCTGAAACTCACAGCAAAAATAAAGACAATTAAAGATCCTGGAAATCTCAGCTAAGGGTTTAAATCTAATAAATAAATAATGCCTTAAGAGAGGAGTAGCTGAGAGTTCTTGCTGCACTCTCTGGGTGCATGAGAACCCTGAGGAGTCAGGAAGGGCCAAATTTTGAGTACGTCAAGTTCTAAACAGCCCAGGGTTTTCATTCAAGCGTCTACCTAAGCAAAGAAGAAGAAAAACCTCATAGTTGCAGAGAGTCTTGCTAATGGAAATATTCAATAACTATAATTTGAGCTTGGCTTTCTCATAAATCCAAAGCAATTTCCCCATAATATCAGGAGAATATATGGCCTTTCTTGAGGCAGCAGAAACACCAAATAAATCAAATTTTTAATTCACTTGAAAACATTTGCCAGCCTTTCAGATTTAATTTGTGTGATGAGATGGAGTCAGATTGAAAACAGTGATTCAGGGAAGCAAGAAGAAAATCAGAACACAAAACCAAGCAGATATTAGACCATGAATATACATTAGTGAATCATAACAACAAAAAGGAAAGGAATCACAACCCTAATGCCCTAATAAGAAGTCTACCCAGAACACAGTTTGAAGGACCAAATCTTTGACTTTTGTGGGTTTTCCCCAAAAATGTACATTTTAATAAATGGGTAATATATGACTACCTCTGAGCTGTTGTTGTAAATGGGTTGAGAAATGCACAGAAGTCAGGTACGTGGTCTCACAACACCCTTTCCATCTCAGGGCTGGTCCAGTTCACCTTTAGAGCGTCCTAGGAAAAGGGTTTTTCCTAACTCTGCCAGCTGGGAGCTGAAGCAGTGGGGAATGTTTCTGAAAGTGACTCCTCTTCAAAATCCCTTTTCATACATGGGGAAACTGAGGCAGGCAGTAAGATGACTTTCCCAAAACTAAATTACAAATGGATTAAGCCCTTTCACAGACTTATAAAATTGCAGTTGAACCATGCCAGCAGTCTGACCACCCCCAGTAGCACCACTGGAGTAGAAAGTGCCTTTTTTTGGAATGGAAGCCACCAAGATCAAGTCAAAACCGAGCACCCAGCAGTCAGCAGATCTGTGACATCTTGTGCTGAACACCCTAAGCTGTAGAATCACAGAATGGTTTGGGTTGGAAGGGACCTTAAAAAACATCATCTTCCACGCTCCTGCCATGGGCAGGGACACCTTTCACTATCGGAGATTACTTCAAGCCCCATCCAGTTTGCCCTGGAACACTTCCAGGGATGGGGCAGTCACAGCTTCTCTGGGAAATCCATGCCAAGGCCTCACCACCATGACAGGAATTTCTTCCCAGTATCCCATCTAACCCTGCCTTCTGTCAGTGTGAAGCCATTCCCCCTTGTCTTGTCACTCCATGCCCTCCTCCAAAGTGCTTCTCCAGGTCTCTTGGAACCCCTTTAGGCACTGGAAGCGCCTCTAAGTTGTCCCCGGAGCCTCCTCTTCTCCAGACTGAACAATTCCACCTCTCTCAGCCTATCCCCAGCGTAGAGAGGCTCCGGTCCTCCTCATACTGTGCGCCTTGGGATGGCTCCTCTCCACACCCTACAGAAAACCCTTCAGCAGAAGCTGTTTTGGGAATCTCCATGGGACTGTGGCACCACTAGAGATGGGATTTGACCTCAGCACCTTCCCTCTCCACCCTACTGGCATCCCATAGGACAGTGCATTCATTTGGAGAGGCACTGACCAAGCAATTCAGCCCAGGAAGGTTAAGGCTGATGGTTCCTGAGTGGCAGCTCATGCTGGGAGACACATGATAATGTCAGATCCACTGGTGGAGAGAGAGACTAATAAAATGGGAATTAATTACTCTTCCCAGAGTCTGTTTTTATTCCCTGCTGCTGCTTGTTCCTGGACAACTTGCTGTTGCTGCATTTCAATTTAAAAGACTTTTTTTAAAAATCACTGGAAAGGGGCAAAATTGACTGACTTTGCTTTGTTTTCAGCAGAAGAGATGAGATTTCTTTTTAATTTACCTGTGTCTCTGCAATCATTACCTGCTTTCCAGCTCTGTTGCTAATGAGTGTCAGGGCCACCATTTTACTAATGGAGAAACTGAGGCATGGGCAGTGACTGTGACATTCCCCAGGACACGGGTAGGGATTATTCCTGGGATCTGAAATCCCTTTATGTGGTTCCTGTGCTGCAGCCCCAAGCCAGTCACATGGAAATTGCACTTCATAGACAGCAGTCTTACTGACTGCTTTTGCACACTTCTCTGTATATGATTTTTCTTATGGGTAATTATTATGGAAAAATAATTGCAGAAGCAGGGGAGAGTGGTAATGGTCCATGTGGCAAATGAGCATGAGCAGTAGACCTCCAGGCTGACTGGTAAAGCAGAAAAACAGTGTGGTTTAGATTGGTTTAGTAAGGAAGAGGGCTAAAAACCCCAACCAACATTTATGGATGCAGAAAACAGGAGGGTTTTTAGAAAAAATAATTGTAAAATACATTTCCACATGTTGGAAACTGGAATCAGGGCTGCTTGAACAAGGGTGGCTGGTTTTGCATAGACTGAGTTGCAGTCCTGGACCTCTTTAGCCTAAAAGAGACTACAAGATGGAGAGAGACTATTTACAAGGCAGTGTAGTGACAGAACAAGGGGAAATGGTTTCACACTGACAGGACAAGGAGGAATGGCTTCACACTGACAGAGGGCTGACTTGGATGACATATTGGGAAGAAATTCTTGGCTGTGAGGGTGGTGAAGCCCTGGCAGAGGTTTCCCAGAGAAGCTGTTGCTTGGAAGTGTTCCAGGCCAAAATGGATGGGGCTTGGAGCCACCTGGTCTAATGGAAAGAGTTGTAACAAGAGAATTTTTAAGGTCCCCTTCAATCCTGATCATTCTATGAATTTATGTTTCTAAAATCTTTCCAAATGGGTTCCGTGAAATTGTGCAGTCCTACCTCCAGTAAGCAAAATCCATAAATTCCAGAAGGAATTTACCTTCTGAGCAGCGAGCTAGAAGAGGTATCAACTGCCACTTCAATCCTCTGTCAGTCATGTACAGAGCCTAGGCTGTGGGCTGGCAGTGGCTCCTTGGTCAGGACTTGCCTGCTGTGCTTACCTGGAAAGGTCCAGGTAAGGAAGGTTGGGGTAGGAAGGTAAGGCCAGGCTGGGAAGGTCCTCTCCACACAGCCACCCCAAGCTGGAATCAGGGAGCACATAAACCTGCAAGGAGAATTGCTTCACTGTTTTAGTGAAACTTGTTAGAGTAGATGATGCTCAGAGTAAGGTGGGTGGGTGTGTGAACATGCTGAAGAGAAGTGGGGTTTTTCTCTCTTTCAAAAAAGAAATAGAACTTGGAAATGACACATGATTTTAAGAGATACTGCTTTAGGTTGCAAATGCCTGTGTCTGAAATCTAGAAAAATGCTAAGTTGAGATTTAAGAGCTTATGCAGCTATAGTTTTGCCAGTGGTGTGCCCAGCCCAACACTTTAGTCACACCACCTTCCCCAAAATGCTTCTTTCTCATTTAATGCCCAGAAATTTTTCGGCACAACCCAAGGCTCAGGGGAATTGCACAGACTGATCATCCCAGCATCTCCATGCTTGGCTACATAAAAAATGTTGACTTAGCACCAAGATTTCACTAACAAAACTAGAGAGCCAGCCAGTGACAGCAAGAGGCAGCAGAACATGGGTGCAAGGTGCTGCAGTGGTACATTATCATCATTCACAGGCAGCAGTGCGTGGGTTGTGCTGGGGTGCTGCTGCTCTGCTCATCTCTGACAAATATTGATATATTTAAACATAATCTGGAGTAGAAAAACACAACCAGATGTTGCTGGCTTTTGGGTGACGGGATACCTGATAGCCATTCCCACTTGTCCAAGGACTGACATTTACCTTGTGACACCACCACATCTCCACCCCAGGGGCTTTTCAGAACAAACCACGCTCTCCACAGCATGTTTATTAACCACCTCTCCACCCTATGCTCCAGCTGCACCAGGGATGATGCTGCCTCTTGGAAACTGGACCCGCAGTGGGAGGCATGGCAAACACAGGGTCTGGGGGAGGCATGGCAAACACAGGGTCTGGGGAAGACAAATCACCACTTGATCTGAAAGAAGTAGACCCTGAACTCCCAAGAAAAGTTGAAATCCATGTGGTTTGGGGTGCTTAGTGCCTTAAGAGGAGTAAAAGGCCTTTAAGACGCCCCCTGTAGTTGCCCATCCAAGGTTCTGTTTCATTTTGCTCGAAAGAAAGTGTAGGTGTGCTGTGGGGCCAGGCTGGACTGGGCTTGGAGCAACCTGGTCTAGTGGAAGGTGTGCCATGGCAGGGGCTTGGAATGAGATGGGCTTTAAGGTCTGTTCCAACCCAAACTATCCCCGATTCTATCATTCTCTTCCCCACCTTTTCTTCCCTATCTCTTCTACCTCCTTTCCACAGCAATCCTCTGCTTAGTCTGTTTAGGAGCAGGAAGATGTTCATAACCAGATCTTCTCACAGACCGAGAATGAGAGAAACCTCCCAGAGCTCTGGCAGTTGGATTGCAGTGGGTAGGCTGGAACCCAGACAAGCGCCTAGGCATGACAGCTCTTTGTCACACCCACAGCAAATCAGCTCAGCAGTAATATTTGCTGAATATTTTATGTTTTTGTAGAAATTGAAAAAAGTAGGATTAATCTGACAACATCCATCCAGCTCTATGTCCACTAACAATAAAGGGGAAAACATGGGATCACAGAATTGTTTATGTTGGGAAAGCCCTCTGAGATCACCGAGTCAAACTGTTCCCCCAGCACTGCCAAGCCCACCACTAACCTATGTCCCCAAGTGCCACATCAACAAAGCTGCTGAATCCCTCCAGGAATGGGAGCTCCACCACTGCCCATGACAGCCTGTGCCAGGGCTGTACAACCCTTTTGAGGACGTCATTTTCCCTCATATCCAACCTGAACCTCCCCTGGCACAACTTGCCATTTGCTTTAAATGAGAAATCTCCCAGAATGGTCAGTCAGGCCTGTGAAGCGTGAGCCAAGGCTACAGAGCCAGGCAGGAAAAAGCAGGTGGACAAAGCAAATTCCGCCATATAAAAGCATTGATGTGACTTGGGATGGGTATTCCAGTGACCAGAAAACTTCTATTTGCGATAAACAGCAGGATATGGCAAAATCATTGAGCACTGATTTTATCCTGAGGCAAACAACCTTCCCAACTTGTACATTTGTGTATAAATTACTACAATGAGGCAGCACCATTGTGAACACCTGTGCATTTATGCACGGAGAAGATGCACAGTTGTTGTGATCATAGACACACAGATCCATTTTAAACAGACTCCCTGCTATATAAAGGGTGGCCCAACAGTTCCCTTTGACAGATGAAAAGAGGAAATATTCACTGTCAAGCAACACCTGAACAACTCACCAGGCAGAAATGGCTCCAGGTACTTTTTATTACAGTTTTAAAGGATTTGTCAGTGCTGCCATGTGTGTAGGGTGAGAGGAGATGATGATGGGGTGGTATGTGGTGGGATACACACACTCTGTGACAGCCCTAACTTAAAGTATGGCAATTTATAAACCAATGAAAAAGAATACCTTTCCCTGCAATGTGACTTTAATTCATGAATGAATCTTTAGTCTAAATAGGCCAAGTCCTACAGGCTCCGGGGCATTTCTCCTCCAAGGGGTATTTGTCTGAGATTAAGTTTGTGATCTTTGCAGCAGACTCACTAGCGTGAGTCAGATGTCAAAGGCTGAAAACATTTAAGGTTGACAAAGATCACCAAATTCTGCAGTTATATCCCAGAGAGCCAGTCAGAGCACAGGTAATGTCACCATCTCTCACCCCAGTGAGGCAGACAGCCAGCATCACATCAGCAGCACAGCATAAACCATGGCTACAGCAAGGTGCTCCCAGGCCTTCACCTGGCACTCATCATCCCCTCCTTGCTCATGTTACCAGAGTGCACCATGCTCTTTTCACATGGGCAAGGACTCATGAGAAAAGGAAAACCATGAGTGTATCAGGGAAAAATATTGGGACACATACTAGTTTTCATGGAGTAACCATGACTCCACCCAGGAATACACTGCTGATAACACTAGGAGAAGCACAAGCTCTTGGTGGGGGCAGGTCTTGGTGAAAGGGTTTCAAAGAATTTTGGAGAAGGCTAAACTTACTCTTGGTGCCAAGAGGCACCAAGGAAGATAAGCCTTCAGACAGCATGGACAGAAGAGACTGGGAATTAATTCCCAGGTGCCACTCCCTCCTCAACCCAATTTCCTGAGGATGACTAACACCTTCTGCTGTGCTTTGCTGCAGGGTCATGGTTCTCTCCTCTCACCATTGCCATGATCACTCTGGGACTGCAGTGGCCACAGCAAGCTGCCGCCTTCCCGACCATATCCCTTTCCACCCTATTTGCCAATGCTGTGCTGAGGGCTCAGCACCTTCACCTCCTGGCTGCCGAGACATACAAGGAGTTTGTAAGTGGTGTGGCCTCTGGTCATCTCCTCTGCTTTAGTTTGATGGCTTCAGGACTGTGTAACAGACATCTTTCAACTATTGGTGTGTCCTTTGTCCTCTTTTGATGAGGAGAGAGGGTGTAAACAGGATAGCACAGGTTACATCCCATTAGACTGGACCCTGTTTCCTCCTCTTAGCCCTCTGCCCCCCTACTCTGATCCTGCTCATCCCTCCTTCTCAGGACTGTGGCTGCACAGGATCAGCTGGGACATGGCACAGATATGTGACAAGACTTTCCTGTGTTGGTCACCTCTGGCCCTGGGAGAGTCTGAGTGCTTAAAACTATCTAGTTTCTTCTGCTGACAGGAGCTGGCATGAGCTGTCCTTTGGGGTCATTTACTCCTTGGGAGAACCTAATTTAGATGTGGTTTCTGTTCACCTCAACATCTTGGCTTAGGAAGACCTTTAGGCCCAGTAACTATTGTGCCAACACAATATTCGCACCTGCCAAGCCTGTCCAAAGGCACCTCGTCATTTATTTCTTGCAAAGAGTAACCATTCAGAACAGCTTGGGAAGTGTTGGAGGTCTTCTCCAGAGCATGGGCAATAGATCTGTGTGTATTTGGGATGTCTCCATAGGAACGCACCTATATTCCAGAGGACCAAAGACACACAAACAAGAATTCCCCGGTAGCATTTTGTTACTCGGAAACCATCCCTGCTCCCATGAAGAAGGATGATGCCCAGCAGAAATCAGTAAGTTTTTTTCACCCTCAGGGCAAGCACAGACCTACCTGAAGAGCCCAGCTGTGCTTCACTGAAGGAACAGAGTGTTTTCATCTGTGAACACTTAAGTGCTTCATCCCTCTCCTCCCTTTTTGATTACTTGAATCCTACATAAAGAAAGAAATACTTTTCTGGGCTACACTGTAAATCACATTCCCACCCCAAGCATGAGAAAAACTATTGTCTGCACAGGACACAGGTCTGGGTGGTGCTCTTCAGCCTGAAAACTTTGTTTCTGCTGAAGCTGTAGAAGTGGTGGCACATCTCCAGGTGTTCCAGAGGGAGCAGGACATGCTATCAAATACCCCTGCACAGCTTTGACCCTTTCTTGTCCTAATTTCAGGACATCGAACTTCTTCAGTTTTCCCTGGTTCTCATCCAGTCCTGGCTGACCCCGGTGCAGTACCTAAGCAAGATGTTCACAAACAATCTGGTTTTTGGCACCTCAGACAGAGTGTATGAAAAACTAAAGGACCTGGAAGAAGGGATCCAAGCTCTGATGAGGGTAAGTTGCAGCATGTAGCATGACTATAGAATTGCAGAGATCTCCCAGACAGGGGGCACTCAGCTCTCATGGATCCTTGAGAAATCTCACCACCTTCCACTCTGAAGACCAGTGGCATTCTTAGGACTTGGTTTACCTTTAGATAATGAGACCATGATACTGCACGTTGGGTTTCATCACTGGGGAGGATAAGAAAACACAGAACAGATGTTAACACCCATCACAAAGCGCTACTGCTCAGGAGTCAGGACAATTCACACACAAAGTCTTTCCAAACCCAGCAACAAAAAAATATTCAGTTGTACTAACAACAAAATAATGTTTGCTACATCTCCATGCAAAATACTTTGAAATGTGGCAAATTTTGTGATGATTCACAACATTTTATAAAAACATCTGTGTACAGATGTAAACCTGCACTCGGGTGTTTCCCTCATACATCAATACAGCATCCAGAGAGCTGAAAGCTGTGGGGTGATCCTCTTCAAGGAAGAACTAATCACAGATTCACAGAATGGTCTGGGTTGGAAGGGACCTTAAAGCTTATCTCATTCCAACCCCATACCATGGGCAGGGACACCTTGCTCTAGACTAGGTTGCTTCAAGCCCTGTCTAACTTGGCTTTGAACACTTCCAGGGATGGGGCAAACTGTGCCAGGGCCTCACCATCCTCATAGGGAAGAACTTCTTCCTAATACCTAAACTAAATATCTCCTCTTTTAGTAAAAACCATCCCCCCATGTCCTGTCTCTATCTGTCCATGTAAAAAGTCACTCTCTGCCTTTGCTCTAAGTCCCCTTTATAATCTACTTCATTTTTGCTTTGTTGCTTTAAATGAAGTTTTGTATTATCTGCCAGGACCCTTTTCAGTTATGTTTATTCTGTAATTAAGTTTATCTGGCAGGCTCACCCTGTAGCTAGAGCTCTGAAACCTGCAGCTGTGAGAAATTAGTCTGGAATATTGTTTAAATCTTCCAGCATTAAAATTACTCTGAAATTCAGACTCAGAGAGTAAACAGAGACTTCTGTCCTGGCACTTCAGCAGGAGAAAGTAGGGATAGGTATCCGTACCGCATCCAGATTTTTG
>VYZP01008730.1:0-21111 GCA_013400635.1 Hypocryptadius cinnamomeus | reverse complement strand
AAAAAAAATTGCCTATATTTTAAATATGTAAATATTATTATACATAATTCACTTAGATAGAAAATTAACTTGGCTAGTGAGGACAGCTGAAGGTTGATGTTTTTAAGGACAGGTGACTTCTGTGGTCCTCAGCATCCTGGCATTGTCATAGACACAATGTGAGATGCTCCCACCTTCCCCAGGTTTCTGATTTCATTTGTATCTTTATTCTGGCCAGAAGTGTGTAGAACCCTTTGGTTTTAAGGCACATCTTTCTCCAGGAGGCTGAATTCAGCATGGAACTGGGGAGAAATGGCAGTGCAAGGAAGGAACTGAGGGACAGCCTCTGCCTCATCCTGTGGCACCAGGTGTGGAAAGGAAAACTATTCCTCAGGTTGAACACAGGTGAATTCCCTGCTTGTGCCCTTCCTCTGGGATTCCTTCAGCTCCTTGCAGACAGGGCAGAACTACTGTGAACAGGCTTTAGTGCAAACTGGGAGCAAACAAAAATGCTTTCCTCAAAGCATTCCCCGAAAGAATGGGAGAATTCAAGGTTTGAGTTGAATTTTTCTTTTACTGGAGGATCCAGTAATTCTGGCAAACACATTGTTAAATAACGTTATGAAAATTGCTATCCCAGCCTTCCACATCCTGTGTCAGCTCCAGCATTAGGGAATGGGAAGAAAGAGAAACCTGAAAGCAGCAGGTACAAGCTCTTCCTGCTGGGAAGCAGGGCTGGGAGAGAGCTGGTGGTTGAGCTTTTACTCAAAATTATGTCTTTTTTTAAAAATTCATTGTCTTTTAACAGCAATTACACTTCTCTGGGTGCTAATATATGATTTTGGAAGCTTTGGGAGCTGCTACTAGATCCTGCAACAGGGTTTTTTGAGTCAGATGTGGTATACAATGTAAATAAACTTTTCAAATGTTTCAGATTACCTCACGCAAAGTTTTTAGGCAGTTTTTAAAAGGTTTATGGTGTGGACTTGGAAGATCCTGTGGCAGTTACTGGAGCAGAATCCAGTGGATCCACGAGCAAACCCCAGCTGTGTCCTTGAAAAGCTCCTGCTGCATCCTGGTGGCTCCTCACTGAAAACAGGAGCTTTAAAACTCAGAAGTTTCAAATGATATTTTTGAAAAATATTTGGTGGGGAAATAGGAACTGGAAGTTTTGTGGCAGGTCTGGGCTTATGGTTCTTTACAAACACTTTGGGTTTCAGGGGCACATTTTGGAACCTTGTCTGTGTTTTCCACAGTATCAGCCAACACTGCAGAATATGCACAAGATCTTCAGTACATTTAGTTTTAACAAATTGAACACAAAGTGGGGACAGTGGCAGGTCAAAGACTAAAACAGTTGGTCCTGCAGCTTATTTTGGGTGTAAAGTGCATAAAGGTTGTTCTCCCCTTTCAGCCAGAAAATTCCTGTTATTCCATGTTCTTTGTCACCATTTTTGTGTTTCCTGCACAGCCCAGGCCTGGCCAAGCAGCTTCACTCCAGTGTGACCTTTCCAGGGAAGACTGCTGGTCTTGAACCTTTTTCTTTACTCAAGGCTTTAGATAAATTTTTTCAACAAACATTTTTTGTCCACTGAAGTAGATTTTAAGTCAAATTCCCGGATTGTAGTTTATTTTTATTCGTGATTTTTCACAAATAAAACAACATGTGTATTAATTCCATCAAATGTGGCAGGTGAAATACCTGAAATGGCATTTTTGACTGTGACTGGATTGATCTTTTTTTTTTTCCCCTTATTTTTTGGTTTGGATAGGTACTGATAGCTTCCTATGGTTTGAGGTGTTATCTTGCAAGTTTCCTGTGTGCTCCAAATCTCCCAGCACGTTCCATTTCTGTGTGCTGGAGAACTGCAGGACACTGCCCATGGGATGAGAGAACATTCCAGGGACAAGGAGAAGCTGCTCAGTTTGGCTTCCCTGAATTCCCTGAGTGCTTTAAGAGTTTTCTGTAAATCCATTTCCCACAGTGCTGGAGAGGAGGAGGATGGAGCTGGGGCTCTGGAATCCCCAAAATTCCACCCCCAGCTCTGCTCAGGACTTGCCACGAGCCTTCCACAGATCATTCCACTCCTCCCTCTGTAGCTGGGGATGATCTTTCCATATTTTTTGGGAACAAAGCAAGATCCTTCACTCCAGACATTGGCAGGTGGGCAGGGCTGGGTGCTTTTCCCAAAAAACAGCCTCTCCCCCTGGTGTGACTGCAGCTGCTGGGCTTGCACAGGGCACACTATTCCCTTTTCTTGCCCCTCAGGTTCCAGCTTAACTGCAGTGAAACTGAAAAACTGGGAATTCTTCCCACTGGACTGAAGTATATTGCGTGTGTCTCTCTGTTTCTGAATCCTCTCTGAGCAAACGCTGTGGGAGCAGGATAGTTTTGTCCCGTTTTGTTAGAATTTGCACTTCATTTCTGGTTTAAATCAATTCAGCTGTGTCCTACTAACTGTCCTAAAATAAGGTTATAAAAACCAGATCAGTTTTAGCCCTAGATGTTTTTGGGTTTTTTTGCTTTTATTTCTGTCAACCTCTTTCCCATTGTCCAATCCAGACTCTGGCATTCTGTAATTATGTATAAAGGTTTTATTTATTTAAAATTAGATTAGTTACATTTTTAAATTTAACACCTGGCTGGACAGTGTCCCATTAACGCATTGATTGTGTTTCCTTTGTCTTGTGTTAATAAATATTGATGCCTGGTTGCTTGTTTAGTCCTTCCAGCGCTGTTTCCGTGAAGGAATTTTATTTTTAAGGAAGAAAACGCGGGTTAAAATTGATCCTGAGCAGAGGGAGAACTTGTAAGTATCTTATATTTTGTCAGTTGTATGGAGGAGTGTTGGAGCTCTGGAGGTGTGAAGGAGCTGGGCTGGGCAGTGTAGCTTTGGGAATTACTTTTTGGGGATGAGAGCAGGGAGCGAAGCTAAGGAAGGGGCTGGAGAATCCTGAGGGAGCTGGGAAAGGGGCTCAGCTGGAGAAAATGGGGATCGGGGGAATTCTGCCTCTGCACAGCTCCTGCCAGGAGGGGACAGCCAGGAGATTCGGGATTTATCCCAGGGAACAGGGACAGAGGAGAGGGAACGGCCTCAGGCTGGGCCAGGGAGGCCCAGGTTGGACATTCCCAGATGGAATTTCCCCATGGAAAGGGGGTCAGGAATTGGAGCTGCCCACCCCTGGAGGTGTCCCAGGAAGGGCTGGAGGTGCCACTCAGTGCTCTGGGCTGGGGACAAGCTTGGATTCCATGGTCTCGGAGGGATTTTTCAACCTCAGGAATTCCAGGATCCTGTCAAAATCAGGTTCCTGCTCCTAGAGGTGCTTGGCTGCAGTTGGTGCTTTACGGAGAACACTGAATTTCCTGTGCTCCCCAGTGATGGCTGAGGAACTGTCCCATGATGGGGACCCGACTGGATCCCAGAAGCTTATTGTGATCCTAAAATCGCTGTGGAATAAATAACCCCGAGGGGGCCAAACCGCGTCACCTGCTGCTTCCTTAAAACCCCTCAGTGCCACCGACCCGGCCGGGAGGAATCGCGGCCACAGTCCTGCCACATTCCGGCCGGGACGTGCCGGTAAAACCCACGGTGGGGCGCGGGGACCTGGAATTTCGGGAATATCGGGAATTTCGGGATTTTCCCGGCGGCGATCGCGATCCCGCCCCCGGAGCGCGGGTTCCCGCCCGCACCGCGCCGCTCCCACCGGCGGGGGCGCTGTTTCCGCGCCGTGCCCGGCAGCGGCGCTCTGCCGCCTCCTCTCTGTGGTGCGGNCCGGCGCTCCCCACGCGCGGCCCTGCGGGGCTCTGAGGTAAGCGCGGGCCGGGGAGGCCGCCCCGTCCCCCTCGGCCCGCCCGCCGCTTCTTCTCCCCCGCCTCCGCCCCTGCGGGCCGTGAGGGGACGGGCACAGGCCGCGGCCTCGGCGCGGCGGCCGCTGCGGAAACCGCGGGGAGTTCCCACCGCAGCCGGGCCTGAGGCGCTGCCCTGCGGCCTGGGGCTGCTGCCGGGCCCGGGGGTGGGGGGAAAAGGCTTCTGGGGGTGATGAAGGGCGCCCCGCGTCCCGCTCCCCTCGGGAATGGGGGAAAGGTGCTCTGGGGGGGACCGCGGCTCCAGCCGGTCCCGGCCAGCGGTGGTTGGGTCCCCGAGCCCTGCCCGGTGACAAACTCAGTTTTATCTCTAACTAAACCGACGTTAATGGGCGTCGTTACCTGTTCTCTATGAATTTTGCCCCAGACCCGTGTCTGAGCCTTGGCTTCCGTGCTCAGTGAGGATCGGGTGGATCCAGGGCGGTATAAATGATAGAAATTATGGTATAAATGATCTCTGGGCTGTTTTTCTCTCACAACCATCAGATCCCTGATGCGGATAGAATATTGACATCTTTAGGCTGCAGCGTTTCTTTCTGAAGCTCCCGTCAGGGGATGTTCCTTTACAGGCTGGTGCTGGGTGGAGGGGAGTGGGAGAAATCCTGTGAGGAAAGTGCTCCTGGAGTTTTAAGGAATAACTTTGCGTGTTTGTGGAGTGGAATCTGGAGCAGTGACTGGGCACCTTGACCCGAGACTGCTCACTTGCACTCTGGCACATCTGGTGGGATGTGCTGCCCTTTACTCTTTTACTGATTTCTGGAAGGAAAAAATGGAGTTTTCTGGGTGAGCAAATTTCCTCCAAGTGTCTTAATGGCAAATTTAGGTAAATAATATTTTCACTGCTGAAAGCAGCTGATTTTGAGGACCCCAAATTCCCTGAGATTACTTAAGTATAATTTAAGAAAACGTTTTGAAATCCTTTTGTACAATTTGTAAATGTCAGAATTTGACTCCTGCCACTATTTGAGAATAAAATTCTGTGTCAAATATTCTTGATTTCTGATGTTATAAAAAATACAATCAATTGGCTCTTACGGTATTTCAGTGATGAAGCATCATTCAGACCCTTCCTCTACTCAGTTTGCAAAACAGAACTTGGTTTCTTCCTCTGGTGCTCTCTGTAGCATTTAAGAGAATTTACAGAATTACGGAATCAGTGGAAATTGTGGGAATGGGTTTTCTTTTTTTAATTGATGCTCCTTGAGCATGTCAGGTGGGTTTGTGTGGTGGTTCATGCTCTCTGAGGTATTTGGAGGGTGTCTGTGAACTTTGAGAAATGCAGTGTGTCCCGATGAGCTGTGACATTCCTGTTTGTGTTTCAAAGGAAGGTGATTTTGAGGCTCAGGTTTGAAGAAGGATGAGTTTTCTTGGCCGGAGGGAGATGATGCCCAGAATTTTAGGAGTTCCTTAAAGCAGATTTCATGGGCTGCTGCTGCAAAATCCTTTCAGTTAAATTACTTTTGAGGTGGAGCTGCATGGAGACTTTGGGTTTACTGTGAGAATCGTCACCCTTAGCTGTCTGGTTATAAAAAAGTGGTGTTTGTACAGATTGGGACAATAATCATTCTCTGGACAGTAAAGCCTTGGTGTTGCTCCTCTTGTCAGTGCTCTGTGACAGCAAAATTCTTCCTTCACCCCAAAGAGAGCACCTTTAGCTTTCAGCTAAATAAATTAAATTCAGCTGTCAGAGCAGTTTTATCCAGGGGGTGACTGTGCTCAAGTTTTTATCCTTTTTTGTGCTTCTTAGAGCTTGAGACCTGCAGGTTGAGGTTTTTCTCCCATTCCAGGGGGAAATTCCTGGTTTTCCAACTAAATAAAGTTAAAAGGCAGGGGAGTCTTGTGTGACACTCACGTCCCCAGAGGCTGTGAGGTGCAGGATGAATTTCCATCTTGATGCAATCCTTGCTAAATCTTTTTATTGACTGATGTTGGATAAATAATTAAATATTCCAGAGCAAGCAGAGATGAACTAAATTCAGAACTCGTATTTCTGATGGGAAATACTTTATCTTTTATTCCTGTAAGCAGAACCTCGCACCAGTGAGAGAAAGGTCAGCAAAACCCTCTGTGCTTTCCCCTGGGGTGTTTCTTTGGGGTGGTTTCACTGTTTCTTGCAGCCTGTTTTGAGTCTTTCATGGAACAGTAAGGTAGAGAAACAAATAGCAGAGAGCAGGGAGGGCAGGCTGTGGTTTTGCACTACAGAAATGAACAGAGGTTTCTGTAGCACTGGAAATTTATTGTCATTTTTGCTGCTTCCTGGATTTTGGTTTGAGGGGCCCTGGTTACCTGGGACACTTTGCAGAGTGCAAAATGTAGATTTTCCTTTATAAAATCTAAAACTGTGTTTGAGGACAGACAAAGTTGTGTCCACTGCAGGTTTGTCATGAATTCTGCTCATAATCTTGAAGTGGTTGATGTTTGCAGCCACGAGGACATTGGGAAGCTGCATCATTGGCTGGGGAAGGTTTGGGCTGCGCTGTAAAGGACACACGGAACCATGGATTTGTTTGGGCTGGAAGAGACCTTAAGGAACATCTCATTCCACCTCCCTGCCATGGGCAGGATCACCTTTCACCATCCCAGCTTGCCCCAAGCCCTGTCCAGCCTGGCCTTGGGCACTGTCAGGGATCCAGGGGCAGCCACAGGTGCTCTGGGCACCCTGTGCCAGGACCTGCCCACCCTCACAGGAGGAATCCTTCCCAATATCCCATCCAGCCCTTCCATCTGGGAAGCCACTTCCCGTGTCCTGTCCCTCCAAGCCCTTGTAAATGCTCTCTCTCCATCCTCCCTGAAGCTTCTCTTTTTCAGGCTGAGCAATCCCAATTCTCCCAGCCTTTCTTCACAGCAGAGCTGCTCCATCAGTCATAGTCTCTTGTATCAGCCAGCTGTTTTTCACCCTGCTTTGGTGACTTTTCTGGGGGTCCTGCAGCGGGACCCCTCAGAGCAGTGAGGCTGCAGGAGCAGGACTCTGCTCTTGGTTGACTCTTCCCCCCAGGAGCCTTCATTGGGCTGCGTGCTGTGGTTGGGCTCAGCAGGGAAAAATCAATGACTCACATTTCCACAGAAAGAAATGTAATTTCCAGTCTCATAGCAACTGTCCTTTCAACACTTTCAAACCTTCTGTGACAAAATGTTTAACACTCACCCATCAGCTTTTAATGCTCCAGGCTGGTCCGCCCACTCCCCCCAGCTGAAACCTGCATTTGTGCATCCCTGAATTCCCCAGAATCCGAGGGGGGATGCTGGCAAGACGTTGAACAGTTAAATATAAAATCTTAGACATGAGAGAAGTGTTGCTGACTGCATTACATCAAGACAGAGTGACTCTTAAAATTCAAAACTGTGTTCTCTTCACTTTGATTTGAGTCCCTGGTTTGTTTTTATACACCTTCAGATAGTTTAAAATAGGTTTGGCTGGTGGCTTGGCTAAAATATTTTTGGAAATTATCTTGCTTAGAGAAAGATATTCTTTAGTATAAAGAATCTTGATTTTCTTCCTGGATCATCCTTCAAAGTGAAAGAGAGCAGGGTTAGATGGATGGGATATTAGGAATTGGATATTAATGGGATTGTAACAGGATGGTGAGGCCCTGGCACAGGGTGCCCAGAGAAGCTGGAGCTGTGCCATCCCTGGAAGTGTCCAAGGCCAGGTTGCACAAGGCTTGGAGCACCCTGGGGCAGTGAAAGGTGTCCGTGCCCGTGTCAGGGGGTGGCACTGGATGGGCTTTAAGGTCCCTCCCAACCCAAACCAATCCAATTCTGTGTGTCCTTTACAGCACAGACCAAACCTGTTCTATTCCCAGCTTGGACTCCTGCTGTTCCCAGGCCTCAGGAGGTGAGCCCAGGTGTGGGGCTTCACCTGCCCAAACCCACAGGGATGACCAGGGCAGGGTCCCACTGTGTTCCTCCCCACATGTCCCCTTGAGGAGGCACAGAAGCGCTCAGGGTGTTGATGGGAAGTGACAAAAATCCAGGCTGTGCCTTAATGATGGCAACATCGGAGGGCAAAGAGCTCATTCAACACATCCAGTGAGACCACAATCACCAGGCACTGAGGGTATAAAACACTGGTGCAACTGGGCACCTGTCTGCTGTCCAAATTCATTACTAACTGGATTTAACTGGTTTTCTCGTAGCAGATGATGGAAGAGGTGCACAAGGGCGGCAGCAGCAGCTCTGTTACGTCCCAGCCCTCAGCTGTACAAGGTACAACCCTCCAGGCAGCTCAGCTCTCTCATATTGCTCAACAGGTAAAGCCTGGGCTGGATCTCAGCAAACATTTCAGGGAGCTCAGAGCCAGTTTTATGTGCTACAAACTAGATCCGTTCTTGGAAGCACTCAGAGAAGAAAAAACAGAAAGAGGCTAAGAAAAATGTGTTTGTTTGATGGTGGGTGACATAAAAGTAATTTAAAAGTGTTTAAAAGCTATTTTTTTGTGTTTGTACAATGCAGAATGCAGCGGAGATTTGGGGTTAGTCGACCACAGGAGCTGCTCAAGAATAAAATGAGGGCCTGGTTCCGTGTGTTTCTTAAAAAAAGCATTTCCGGCTCCTTTTGTAGTAGCAGCAATCCTGGGTGCTCAGCACCATGGAAACCCTTGGATTTTAGCCCAGCATGAACATATTTTATCTAATAAACCATATGAACTTGCAAATTTGAGATTTTTCCTCTAAGGTAACATCCATGTCAGAGCTTTAACCTGAATCCCTTAGAACTGGTGAAGGAGTGAATCCTTCCAGGAGGGTTTTCCTGGGAAAAAGCAATGTTTTGCAGCTCATCCAATGTTTATCCTGTGGAGGCAATTGGGATTTTGATGCAAAATTTAGATACAGGAAAGGAGAGAATACCAGCCGGTGTCCTAGGGTTTGTTTCCAGTCTGGTTTCCTGATCAGTTTTTATATAAAGTTCTGATTGTCCCTTAATATTGTGAGTTACGATACAAAAGTAGCATTAAATGGAAATTCAGCTATGTGTATTTTAATGATCCCTTCATCTTCTCATGTATTTCAGATTAATAAAAGTACTGAAAGAATTTCATGACAAAAGTGGTTATTTACTTACAATCTACATGTATAACTTGAACTATTTTTGTTTTGGGAATATAGGGAAATGTCAACAATATAAACTGGATAAAAGTGTAAAGACTCATGCGAGTTCAACGTCAAAACTACAAACCCTCTAGGAAGCTGAAGCATTTTCATGTTTTTAGTATGTTATGTAATATCACATATTTGATTATGTGACATAATGCCACATTTGATTTTTCTCCAACCAAAGGAAATAAAGAACTGTTTCAGCCTTTTTCATATGCAAATAATGTCTAAAAAATGTGCATCTTTAAAGGTACTTTTGTGACTTAGTTAGAATTAAAATAAGCTGCTGATGGTTTTCCTACACGTGTTGCACTTCCTGAGTCCTGTGGCAGAAAGGTTTTACTGATGGTTTTTGGTCTGTTGTAGATGTCTCTCAGAGGTTCTGCTCCCCTCACAGTCGTTCAGCTTCCTGGAGAGCAAGTCCAGGTCCAGGGAGTCATTCAGACAGCTCAGTCCTCCTCTGTGATCCACTCCCCTCAGGTGCAAACCGTGCAGGTAACTCCACAATGGTTTAAATACCCCAGATCTGCAGTTATGTAGGTGAGAAGATGGGAAAAGATGTGTAGAGGCTTCTCTGACCCAGCTGCCTTTGTGCCCTGCTGTAAGAGGCAGTGAGCAATCCAAGGACAGCCCTATGGGATCTCTCATTTGGGCTTGAAATTCTTCCTCGTGGGAAGTCACCTGTGGAGTCAAAATGAAACCATTTCATGTCACCTCCCTTTATGCAAAAATCCAATCCACAGCTCTGTAGTTGGTGCCTTGGCAGTCAGGTGGGGTCTGACACCCAAAGGAGGGGAGTGGGGAATAATAGAATAATTCAGTAGTGGATTAAAATGAGTGTTTGGGCAAGGTGGAGCTGTGTGAAGGGGAATGAGCTGCTGGGTGCTCTCTTGTGCTGTAACTCCCTTTCGGTGGTACCCAAATCTCTGCTTGTGTCTCTTACTCACTTACCATGTGATTTTTTGTAAGAGTCTCTTCCAAGGGGTGCCCAGGGAGTTCCAGTGAGCCTGTTCCTGCTCCTCTCAGTCCCTGCTGCAGAGCCCTTGGGGAACTGGAGTTCCACTGGGAAACCACTGCCCTGGCAGCCGGGCGAGGGAGGAGCTGCCCTAAAACCCAGGAATTTGTCCCTGATCCTTGTCCCACACTCCTCACACCACACTAAATTGATAAGCCATGAGAAGCAAACCTGGCAGGGATTGTCAGCTGTCACTGCTGTAGCATCAGAGCAGGGAGAGGAGAACATGTGTCACTGCTGGAAGCACTCAAGCATCTGCATTGGCTGCTTGTTGGTGCTCGTGTCTCTGTTAAGTCTCTTTCATTTTCCCTCCCCCTGGTTGCACAGTCTCCACTGACTGGATTAATTTATTTTCTGTAATTTATGAACACTCTGGCCTTGGTGGGGGGAAAAACAAAGTACAACATGAGCAGGTTTCTTTCCCTGCTGATCATAGGCTGCTCTGTCTTTGCAGTTCAGTGAGAGGCTTTTCCCAGAGCTCTGTGCATTCCTCTGCACTCTGTTACTGGCACACGGATAAGAGCAAATAAATGTTTTGTTCACTAATAAGGAGCATCAGAGACAAAATAACACTTTGAACTGGACGAGCACACAGTGGAATAATGAAAATTGTAGATAGTACTTTGCATATTTACTCCCTGATATGCTGCTGCCTTAAATATTCTTTTCACTGGACTTTTAACATTCTGACCAACAAACCCCACTGCTCCTTTTCTACATAAAAGATTCCAGGTGTTTTCTGTGTTTGTCCTGTACATCACTGGTGCTCCTGTTCCCTTTCTCACCAGGTATCTTCCTTGTCTGAGAGTGAGGATTCTCAGGACTCCTCAGACAGCATTGGCTCCTCACAGAAGGCTCGAGGCATCTTGGCTCGTCGTCCATCCTACCGGTACGGGTGTGATACACTTGGTGTTTTTATTTGAAACCAAAACAACAGCCCCTTCCCATGGTTTTCAATGTTCTGCTGCCCACTAGGTTGTTTCCTTTCCCTTGAAACACGCAGTGAATCTGTTCATGCACTGAACTTTCTGAGCTGTCACTGATGTGAGGAAACTTTGACTTCACTAACTGGAGAT
This sequence comes from Hypocryptadius cinnamomeus, assembly GCA_013400635.1. Classification (NCBI taxonomy): domain Eukaryota; kingdom Metazoa; phylum Chordata; class Aves; order Passeriformes; family Zosteropidae; genus Hypocryptadius; species Hypocryptadius cinnamomeus. The sequence goes on along the minus strand of VYZP01008730.1, from coordinate 10,083 downwards.
TAGCCTCAGCAGGATTTTGTAAAGGGCAAAATGTTCACCAGCTGTAATTTTACTCAGTTGTATCATTTTACTGAAGTGAGGAGTGCAGTCAAATGTCAGACTCCTTTTTTCACAGAAAAATTTTGAAAGATCTTTCTTCTGAAGACACACGGGATAGAAAAGGAGATGAGGAAAGTCCTGGGGTCTCCACTGTCACCTCCATGTCCGTTCCCACGCCCATCTACCAGACAAGCACTGGACAGTACAGTATGTTACCCAAAATATCCTCACAGTTTTTCTTCTACTTGCCTCAAAATACAGATTTCATTAAGTATTTGAGTAAGATGAAGGACAAAAGTTGGTTATTATCTAGTAGTCAATAAAGTTAGTATATAGAAGTAACTGGTATCTACAGACTTCAGATAAACTCAGTGCTCTGTAATTTTAAATTTTGCACATTGAGACATTTAAGGGTGTTGATACGGAGCACACAGCAGTGTTCTTTGCTGGATTTAACCCAACACATCAGTGAAGACACAGAGAGATAATATACATATATATTATAGGCCACACTAAAAGGCTCCTGTGGTATCAGAGAGGTGCAGGAAATTAGGATTTGTTCTTTTGATGTTCCCACTTGGTGTTTGCGATGCTTCGTACCTGCTCTTCTCCATCCTGTGAGGGTGGAGAGGCCCTGGCACAGTTGCCCAGAGAAGTTGTGGCTGCCCCTGGATCCCTGGCAGTGTCCAGGGCCAGGCTGGACAGGGCTTGGAGCAGCCTGGGCTAGTGGGAGGTGTCCCTGCCATGGCAGGGGGTGGCACTGGATGGGCTGTAAGGTCTCTTCCAGCCCAACCCATTCTAGGATACTGTGATTCACCTGTATTTTCTGCTGTACAGCTCCAAATGCTCTTGTCCTGTGCCTTCCCTCACAGTTGCCATCGCAGCCAACGGGCTGCAGCTGGCGGGGCCGGGGGCAGACGGGGTGCAGGGGCTGCAGACACTGACCATGGCCAACGCCGGCAGCTCCCAGCCCGGCACCACCATCCTGCAGTACGCCCAGACCTCGGACGGGCAGCAGATCCTGGTGCCCAGCAACCAGGTGGTGGTGCAGAGTGAGTACCCCCTGGGGACGTGGTTACACCCCTGTCACCGTGAGTGACACCTGCTGATGCTGCCCCGTTTGTGTCCCCTAGCTGCCTCTGGGGACATGCAGACGTACCAGATCCGCACCACGCCCACCACCTCCTCCCTGCCCCAGACTGTGGTGATGACATCTCCCGTCACTCTGACATCCCAGAGCAGCAAGACAGATGACCCACAGCTGAAACGAGAGATCAGGCTGATGAAGAACAGGTACGTGAGTGCACCCGAGCTGCTTGGTTGGTGAGTTTAATGTGCTGAGGTCGTGCAATCACTGAGGTTGGAAAAGACTTCCAGGATGATAAAGTTCAACCTGTGACAGATCTCCACCAGAGCACTGAGTGCCACATCCAGGGATGGGGACTCCAAACCTCCCTGGGCAGCCCCTGCCAATGCCTGACCATCCTTTCCGTGAAGAAATTCCTCCTGATGTCCAACCTGAACCTCCCCTGGCACAGCTTGAGGCAGTTTCCTCTTGTCCTGTCCCTGTTCCCTGGAAACAGAGCCTGACCCCGCTGCCTCTGGCTGCCCCTCATGTCAGGGAGTTGTGGAGAGGGAGGAGGTTCCCCCCTGAGCCTCCTTCTCTACAGGCTGAGCCCCTTTCCCAGTTCCCTCAGGAGTTCTCCAGACCCTTCTCCATGTGCTCCAGCCCCTTCCCTAGCTCCATTCCCAGCTCTGGGTATGCTCCAGCCCATCCATATTTCTCTTGCAGTAAGGGTCCAGAACTGGAGGGGCCTCAACAGTGTCCAGCACAGGGGGCCAGTCCCTGCCCTGGTGCTGTGCCAAACCATGGCTGGTACAGCCCAGGTGCCCTTGGCCTCCTTCCCCACCTGAGCACACCTGGCCTTGTGGGAGATTGTGACCCAAACATGGGAAATTGTGACCCAGACGTTCTCCCTTGAGTCTCACAGTGTGAAGAAACCAAAACTGGGTTTCCCCTGCAGATTGGCTGCCATGTGTGTTACCAGATCCTGCTGAATTTCCCGCTGTCCTCAGGCAGTTTTGGCTCGTTTTATTCCTCACTGGAGTTCCAGCTCTCGTATTGGTCAGTATTGTGAGGTTCAGAAAATAGATCTCACACCTAAAATCAATAACTCTGCTTCTCTGTTGCAGAGAAGCTGCCCGGGAGTGCCGTAGGAAGAAGAAGGAGTATGTGAAATGTTTGGAAAATCGAGTGGCAGTCCTGGAAAATCAGAACAAAACGCTAATTGAAGAGCTAAAAACTTTGAAAGATCTTTACTGTCATAAAAGTGTGTAAGAAGAGAAGGTAAAAACCTTTGGGGACTGGTGAAATATCAGAGGAGAATTTTTTTTTTTTTATACTGAATTTTTTAAACTAGATGAAAGGTCAAAAATGAAACTTTTCTACCTAGATTTCACAGCTCAAAGACTCTATAGATTTTCTTTACAACATGTTGGTGACAAAGTACAAAGAGGAAACAAGAAAACCTCACCAAAATTCCTGCTGGCACAACTGGAAACTGCTGAATTCAAGATTGCAGCTGCAGCGGAAGGACAGTCAAGTGTGGCGAGGCAGGTGATGAGAGTTTCTTTGAAAATTCCTATGAATGCCTCTAATAAGGGAGGCAAAATTTGGTTACAAAGAGAACATGGATGAAACAGAATCCTTGCCATAGCTGACATTATTAGTAACGTTTATAACCAGTGTATGTTTTGATTTCTTACTCTTTTTCAAACCTTTTTCCTTCAGTTATTTGTCTGTAAATATTTTTATTTTAACCTGTAAGTTGGTATTTACAGGTGCAGATGATAAAAAAGCTGATACTTTGCTTGAGGTATAAATTATGTTTTTACTCTTTCTCAGATGACAATTTAAAAGTTGGGATGATTTTTTTTTCCATGTTTGCTGTGATTATCAGATTGGGGAAGGATCTGCAGAAGGCAGCAAGAGGCCTGGTCCTGGAAATGTCTTGAGGCACAGAAAATTGTGTTGATTTTCTTAGAGAATTCAACACATCAATGATTTTAAAGCACAGTGTGAGGAACAAGGACAGGTGACAAAAGTTCTGAAGAATTTCTGAGATTAAACTTCTCAAAGTTTTTAATTTCACAAGAGTTTGTTCTTAGTTCTGGGCATGAGAAACATTGATCATTGAAAATTAAATTGTGTGCTGATCATATCTACAATTAAACACTCAGTGCTTGTCCTGGCTGAGGATTCTCCTGGGCTTTGGAACATGAAACCAAATAGAAGAAAAATGATGTAGTAAAAAATGGAAGATCTATACCAAAGGGTTATGAGGTTCTAATCTCTGGTTTATTGCTGGAAGTAGTGCAAAATTACAATTTCCAGCCTAATTTTGTAAGGTAGGGGCTATTTTGCAAAGTAACGGTATCTTTGTAAGCAAATACTATATTGCAAACAGGGAGATGGTTGGTATATTTTGTAGCTAAATTGTGATCTTTACAAAACCTGAAATTGAGTTTCTATACATATTTTGACAGTTTATATCTTTCATTTTATTAACCAAATGAAATATTTTGTGAACCAGATTTTCAAGGATATATTTTTATGGATAGTACAAAGTCAAATGAGATCCTCTTTGGTGTAGGAGATACTTGAATTAATTTTGTATGTCTGTAGGCAACTTGCAGAATAAAACGGATCCTAAAGAGTATTGGGGGGGAAAAAAAGAGGAAAAAAAAAAAAAAAGAAATTAGGGCTTTTTACTCCCCAGAGTTGACAATATCTGCACATTAGATCTCATTGTGTCAGAGAGTCCAGTTTGTACAATTTACATTTGTTTCAGGTGAAAATCAAAAGTTTGACATGATCAGGACTCCTTTACCTGGGGAATCTCCATTCTTGGAGACCCCCAGAGCTGTCTGGCTGTGGGCCTGGTGGGCAGGACATGGTACTGGTGAGGACACGGTCCTGGGCAAGGTGTGACCCTGCTGGTCAGGCCGTGGTCTTGGGCAGGTGCTGTAGGTGACTGCAGTGCTTCTTGCATGAGTAATAAACCATTTCCATAGCTGGGATTGAATCCTGCTTCCAGTTCTGTCAGCGGGAATTCCACAATGGGCTGTGCTGTTCCGAGGTGTTAGAGCTCCATGTGTGTCGTGCTAGCTCAGATCTGGATGGAATTCCAAGCTGTGCTCCCTCCCTGGATGTGTAATGCTTATCCCATGGTCAGTCAGTATTTTTGATTTTACTCCTTTGGGAATTAATGGACTTACAGCAAGCAGAGCTCTTTGCCATGAGGAATCTGCATTCCACAATCTCCTGGTTAGTGGGCTTGAAAAGGATTTTTTTTTTTTTTAGCCTAAAGTTCCTAAGTCTCTGATTGTCGTGGGCACGAGTCCCAATGTGTTTCCTTTAGGCCAGGCTGGAGTGTGACTCCTGGTTGCCATCATGTCATAGAAAAAGCTTTGTGACATCAGAAATAAGGTTGGGAAAGTCCTAAACTGAGGGAGCTGCTCCTGGAGAGGTGTCGGTGTTTCCCGTTTCTTTGGTGGAATTTCAGGAGAATTGAACGGCCTGGAATGTGCCTGGAACATGCACCTCAGAGATTTGGACCTTTCCTCAGCTGTGTGTGACCTGGCATGTGGGAGAGGGTTTGACCTACAGTTCTGAACTGCTTTGGGAACTCTGTGGTAGCTGATCCTCACTGTGTTCTCTTTTTTCCTTTTGTAAGATGGAACAATAATAAACAAAAACTATCAAGTGTTAAGACTGTAAAAACCTGGTGGCCAATTCTTCTTGTATCCAGCAAGGGAAGCACCTGTCCTGCCAGACACACCAGGAGTCAATTTTTATACTCTTAAAATAGTGTGTTGGAAAGAACAGCTGATTTTTCATCATGGGAATATTAAACAGTAATACAAGTTTGCTCTTTAAGCACTGATCATGAAGTTCTTAGTTTGGATTTACTTTAAAATCTCGATTTTAAAGAGTAAAATCTCATTCCTGAGGGCAAGAGATGCAGCAGCTGATGCTGTTCTGCTGGTTGGTTCCAAACAGTCCGTGCTTTCCATGAATTGTAAATATTTGTTGAAACAATTAATGGTTGCAAATTTTGATCTTCGTAAATAAAGTCGCTAAAATATTATAATTCTGCTGGTCCCTATTTATTTTTAATGAAGCTAGAGCTGCAGTGGTGGTGACCAGGTGTGAATACCTGTATGGGATCAAGTCATATGACAGCCAGGAATAAATAATAGTCAGGTTTAGTGGATTAAATGGCACTTGTACACACCTGCCAGTGCTAAAAATCAGGAGTGCAGAACAGCTTTTACCTTCCTGCAGGGTTTTTTTACCTTCTTAGTTTTCAATAAGCTGAGCCACAGTTAAGGTTTGGTTAATTAAATGGTTAATTAAAACCTTAGTGTGCTCTGCTGGTTTTTACCCGGCAGAGGGAGCATCTGCCCTCCCCAGACCCTGGTGGCGTCACTGAGTGTATTTAACCTTCTGATGGCTGGAAAAGCACAGAAACGGGGTGGGAAGAAAGTGTTTCCAGTCAGTAACATTTCTATATTCAATTTTCCTTATTAGTGCCGAGGCTGTTAGTGCTTCCTCTCCTGTCAGTGTGGATATCAGAGGCAGAAACAAAAAATACAATGGCAAACATGACTCCTAAAAAGTAAGTGCACATCCTTTGGCTCTTGGATTTATTGTCAGTCAGGAGGGAGCTGGTTTCTCCAAGCTTCTCCAGGCAGGACAGAGCTCTACGAGGACCCTCTACAAAATCTGTGCGAGCACTGTGTGTACCAGAGTCAGGAGGATGGTGAGTGCGGTGCTCACGGGGTTCCCAGTCTTGTTAGTCAACAGAAGTTTTGCTTTTATCCATTTTCCGTACTGAGACAGGCGCACGTAGATCCCGGGGTACCTGGGGCGGCCACAGCCCACCCCAAAGCTGGCGATGCCAATGAGGTAGTACTTGTCAGTGTCAGGGTGGTAACACATCAGCGGGCCCCCGCTGTCGCCCTACAAATGAACACCACAAAAACCAGTAGCATGTAAGGGTTTCCTTCCAGGAAATGGTTCAGGCAGTAATTCTATTTTTTTAGATTTATTTTAAGCAGCTCAGTTAACTGGACAGTCACAATGGCAGTAACATGTGGGCAGTAGCACATGGACAACTCAAGGTCAGTCTGGTGTTGCTGAAAGACAGAATGAGCATCCCTGAGGTTGGAAAGGCCCTCAAGACCATCGAGTCCAACCTGATCCCCATCTTGTCACCGGACCAGAGTGCTCGTCACCCACGTCCAGCTGTTCCTTGGACACCTCCAGGGATGGGGACTCCACCACCTCCCTGGGCAGCGCCTTCCAATGCCTGACCACCCTTTCCATGGAGAAATTCCTCCTGATTCCGGTCAAGACTGCATTGACCAGAGCCCCAGGCCTGCACTGCTTCAGTATCTTTTAACTCAGATTCTGTTCTCTCTCTGTACCTTTTCATGCCTAAACCTAAACCTTCATTCCTCAATTGGGGAATTTGTCCACACGGTGTGGGAGCTCCAAGAGACACAGTAATGAACACATCCTGTGTCTTGGCCGTGTCACCTGCTCAGGGAAAACTGAGAGAAGCAGAAAGTGTATCAGACAAAGCACTTAGGGTACATTATGGGGTTTAATTAGTAATGCCTCCGTGTCCCAGCTGGTGCTGCAACTTCTGCCAGTGCTTTGGACCTGAGAACTGGCTTTTCTGAGAAAGAGGTGGTGATTGCTCAGAATTTAAATGAAAATCATGCCACATCCCTGAGCCACTTCCTAGAGCCCTATCCCTGAACCACACCCCTGAGCCTTATCTGTGTCCAGTGCCTGCTCTCCAGCATAAGAACAGGTGAGACATACATGTGCTTCACACACACGTATGGTACAGTGTCCAGTGTTTTGTCTCATGTATAATTTACTGACACCTTTGTGCATGTTGCATTCTTTATCCCTCCTCTTTGTTCACCTACTCCTGTCATCTTTCTAATATCACCAAATTCTTTGTGTGTGTTTTTGCTTTGCAATCACTGTCCCAACCCTTTTATGATGCTTCCTTTGCATTTGGCATGTTTCCCAGTTAGTATTTCTGCTGTTTTAATTAATCATGCTACAAATCACAATGCTGCTGAGCCTCTGGCTTGGGAGTTCCACCAAGGCAGGTGGGCCACCACCTCCCTTCTCCCCTGGCAGGTGGGGCACACCTCCCTTCTCCCCTGGCAGGTGGGGCACACCTCCCTTCTCACCTGGCAGGTGTCGGTGCCTCCCGCCCAGGCGCCGGCGCAGAGTGCTTTGTTGTTCATGAGCCCCGCGTAGCCTTCAGAGCTGTTGCACAGGCTGGGAGGGAGGATTCCCACATGGGCTTCTTTTAGCACAGGTGAGATTTTACCTTGAAAGGAGAGAGAATTTAGAAAGGTGAAATATGCTGGGGTGTGTAGCAATTTTACTGTGGGGTTTTTTCTGTTTTGCCAGCCTAGGTGTGTTCCTGGACATGTTTAGACATGGGTATGACACAGACCCTGCTTGTTGCCAATGGATTGGAATTTGAGTGGGTTAAAGGTTTGAAGACTTGGGTTTGATGTAGATTTTGCAATTCTTCCTCAGAAGAAGCATCAATGATAATACACCTGCCTTGCTCAAAATGTCAGAGGTGACTTATCAAACAGGCTCATACAATCTCAGCTGACCCCAAAACTCCCACACACCAACTGGCATTGAATTTGTGCCCAGTGGGAGTAAAGAGAGAATTGGAGGGGGTGTAGTCATTCATAAACCCCATAGGAACCCCTCAGTTCACAACATGTGGCATCAGAGTTGTTGCTTTTCATTATAAAAGCTGTTTCCAGCAGCCCACGTTGACCTGCACCACGAATCTGAAATAGGCTGAGTTTATTTTCCTTTTTTTCATGTTATACTTGGAAGAAAGGCTGGGAAATATATTCCTGTGGTTAGAGCTGTGTGGGTCTAACCTGCTTGTGATGGAAAACCCCTGAGAGCAGATCCTCACTGCAGGGTTAATTGACGTTGTGTGAGGAGACCATAACCTGAGCAAATCCAGTTAGAATCACAGAATGGTTTGGGTTGGGAGGAACCTTAAAGATCAACCAGTTCCAACCCCTTACCATGGGCAGGGACACCTTTCACTATCAGGTTACTCCAAGCCCTTTCCAACCTGACCCTGGACACTTACAGGGATCCAGGGGCAGCCACAGCTGCACTGGGCAATCTGTGCCAGGACCTCTCCACCCTCACAGGGAGGAATTTCTTCCCAATATCTAATCTGAACCTGTCCTCTTTCAGTTTGGTGCTATTCCCCCTTGAAAGGTCAGGAAAGGCCTCTAAGATCCAAGTGCCAAGTGAGTTTATAAACGCGGGGAGCTGGGTGAGGAGTGGGTGAGGATGGAAACAGGAGGGTTTCCAGCGGCCAGAGCCCAGTACCCTTCTCGGTCGTGCGTCCCCAGCCGCTGATGTAGCAGTCGGAGCTGTTCTCCAAGGGCTGCACCAGGGCAGCCGGGGGCAGGCACACGGGCTGGATGTACAGGCTGTAGCGCACCGCCGACTTCAGCTCGAACACCGCCACGTCGTTCTCAAAGGTTTCCCTCTTGAACTCCGAGTGCACCATGATCCTCCTGATCCTCCTCCTTGCTGTGTGGGAGCTGTGCTTCTGGAGGTTGTGCACGCCCAGAACGGCTCGCCAGGAGCACGGGTCCCTGCGAGAGAATGCACGTGGGTTTTGCATCGCTTCACCCTTTGTTTTCACAGAACCCTGGAATCCAGGAATGGGTTGGATTGGAGGCACCTTAAAGCTCATCTCATCCCACCCCTGCCATGGCAGGGACACCTTCCACTGTCCCAGGGTGCTCCAGGCCCTGTCCAGCCTGGCCTTGGACACTGCCAGGGATCCCAGCTTCTCTGGGCACCCTATACCAGGGCTTCCCTCACAGGGAGAAATTTCTTCCATTATCCCCTCTATCCCTGTCTTCTTTTGCTTATGCACCTTTAGGAATATACATTGAAAATTCCATAGTAAATATTTCCTGGAACAAATTTGCCTCGTTACCATGCTGCCCATGTGAACACTCCCTTTGCCTACTGGTGTTAAGGAAAATTCAGATTAAAGATTTAAGCTGACATCCAGATTTTGCCTCTCACCCCATCTCAGCAGAGACCACCAGGAGATAATAGTCTGAAAAAGCTGAAAACATGTTTTTATTTTGGATAAAGGAAGGAGGCTNAAAAAAAAACCCTTAAGTGCCAAACTGTTGGTTCTGATCAACAAGAAAAAATGAAATTGTGTTAAAACTGATGAATTAGAGTGTTTAGAATCTAAATATCACAACATTTTGTGGTGAGGTTTACTGGTTAAGAAAACTATTAACAAGAAAAAATCAGAACTCTGTGGAACAAAGCAACCCAAACAGCTTTGGGGGAGTGGGCTGAGGAAAGGAAGGGAAAACCTGGCATGGGAGAGGGTCCTCCTGCTCCAGAGCTGGAAAAGCCCAGAGTCAGGGGTGGGATAAGATCTCATCCACTACCTCATTCTGTGATTCTATTAATCAAAACCAAGCAGCCCTTTATTAGAAACAACGCAGGTAATTCTGGCCCAGGCCAGAAAGGCACAGCCAAGATTTCTTGATGCTGATTTATGATTCCTGACTGACTGTTCCTGAGGTTGGCTGCCCAGGGAGTTGGTGGAGTCCCCATCCCTGAAGGTGTCCAAGGAATGACTAGAGGTGGCACTCAGTGCTCTGGCCTGGTGACAAGGTGGGGATCAGGCAGAGGTTGGACTTGATGGTCTTGGAGATCTTTTCAACCAGACCTGTGCTGCAGCCCCTTCCCCAGCTCTGTTCCTAGCTCTGGATATGCTCCATCCCCTCTGTGCCTTCCTTGCTGTGAGGGGAGAACTGGACACAGCACTGGAGGGGCCTCACAGTGCCCAGCACATGGGGACAATCCCTGCTCTGCTTTTGGCCACCCTGTGACACAACTCAGGTGCCCTTGGCCTCCTTCCC
>VYZP01008728.1:260723-275267 GCA_013400635.1 Hypocryptadius cinnamomeus | reverse complement strand
CAGGATGACTCAGTTACACTCATGTGGCTGCAGATGTCTTAAATCTCGGCCAACGTAACTTTTGACTTGAGTAGGAAAAACAGTCACCATTTTAAACCCAGACAAGCTAAAAAAAAGAGTTTCACAGCATAGTTCCCTCTCTGAGTAACAGTCACCATCTCAAGTCAAGCTGGAGATTGGCATGAGGCTGACACAGAGAGGAACAGAAAAAATGCACAGACCACCAGCAAGAGAAAATTAATTATGAGCCACTGAACAGATTTTCCACACTGTTTGTGACTGCCAGAAAAGAATTATCCCAGGAAAGTCAGATTCTAAACACGCCCTTTGTACTGAGAACCCTCCTCTCTCCTCTAGGACTTGTTTTTGCCTATTAGAGCAAATGGTTTCCCCTTTCTTTTTCCTGAAGAGTAAGTGTGAACTGAGCAGATGATACAATCCAACTTTAGACACAGTCTGCCTGACAGATTTTTCTGCCTTCACTTTCTGAGAGGGTATTATGTACTACGGAAAAAAAAAAAAAAAAGCCAAACCCAGCAGCTGCAGTGCAATCCAGGAGAGTTTAAGAGCAATCTGAGAGAGGCATTTTTAGAATTCTACTGCACTGAGAAGGAAGGGAGCAGAGATTCCAACAACCCCAAAGACCATTAGCATCCTTAGCAAGTACAAAGCCACCATCTGACTCTCTCCAACCTGCCTACTCATCCACAAGGTCTTTCAGATACAACTGCTGGCAGAACGTGCAGAACTTTCACCAATATTTAACTGTCCCCCTGAGAAGCTTCCACAGCAAGCTGGTAGGAAGACTGAGGACAAAACTACCCACAGACTAGCTGGCTACAGTATACCCTACCATGCAACCAGGCACAGACCACAAGGGCCTTTCTGCTAGTAAGAAAAACACTTTTCCATATGCCAATTCAGCATCAGGGAATAGATTCAACGCATCATATTGCCCTCAAACAAATAGACTGAGAATGCTGAAGAGAAGCAAGCAGCAAATTCAGCAGGCAAGGACAGATGGCGTAAGATATTCTCCAGTCCTTCCTTCCAATTGCTTCACAGGGACTGCCTAGAAAGCTGACAGAGTCTGCACATCTGCATACTCCATATGACCTCCACAGAAATGCCTGGCAGTCATATTCATATCCTTGCCTTCAGAAATTACTTTCACTCAGTTCTATGACTTGCACTCAGACACTTCCATGTATTTCTTATGTAAGCACTTAGATTGGTTTGCTGCAATTAGCTAAATTACTAGGAAAAAAACCCCAAAAAAACCAAAACAGATAAGGAAATCCCCTGAACAGCAAACAGTCAAAGACGGGGATAACAGTTGTAGGGGCATATCATCCTCTGCGTGCTTGCCTTCCTGTTGTTCTTCCCTGCTGCATTCACTGGTAACCACTGCTGAAGAGTAGTGGGTTATAAGGATTCCTGGTCTGTGGCAGCACAGGGGAGCTATCTTTATGTTCCCCTAAAACAACTCAAGCCAGTTACTGCCCCTGCAGAGCACAGAGAAGAAGGAAGAAGCTGTGATAACTGCACAAGAAGAAAGGAGGCCAGACCTTACCATAAGTGACCATAAGCAGCAAAAAGTTGGCATTGCGGAGCAGGCGGAGGATTGATTGCAAGTAGGAATACTCCACAGCTGGTCTCGACTGGATCAAGGCCTGAGCTCGGCTTGGAGGGTTCGGGGGCTTCTCTTTGAAGACTGAAACCAGACACAAAGTACACCTGTTTGTAATGGTGCAGTTGAGGGGCCTGAGCACACACTGTGCCATTTGAGCGATGGCAGAAGGGCTGCTAGAACCAAGCATACAAAACACACCATTTTCCTTAAGCTTTGATCTCCATGCATTAACTTATCCAGGAACAGGAAAGAACAGCTCTCTTCCAGCAGTTGCTCCTGTCACCTTCCCAAGGGAAACATCTTGCCTTCAATCAGATTTTTGTGTAGGCAGTGTCCAGCAGCACCAAGAGTTCTCAGGACTATTATCAGCCTTTGTTTCTAGAAGGATGACCATCCAGGTGCAAAAGTGTTATGTGGATTTACAAATGACAAAGCAGAACTCGACAGGTCAGTTGACAAAGGAGGCCTAGTGTTCTGCAGCGGCAAGTGGCCAGGGAACAATAACCTTTGCCAGGTTTTATTTCAGGCCAAGCCATCTGCTGCCCCTTACTATCACGAAAGTAGCAGCCAGAAATCCCAGTCATAGGCAGTACTGCTGTGCTAGGTGCTAGACAGGCATTTTGGTAGCTTGTCTATTCCCTGCCCCAGACTATTTGAAGTCTAGATCAGATTCAGCCATCAGCAACATGAACAAACTGGCAAGAGGAGCCTATCAAAAAAATGGCATGGAATTCAGCAACTAAACTCAGCTCTCCAGTGAGCATGCCAATCTTTCATGCTAAAGATCTGGCTTCGACTTCATGTGTTAAGCATTGGAATTGCACCTCTTGTGTCCTGCTACTGTCCTTCATGCTTTTTTCTCTCCACTTATAACTGGGAACAGCTTGTTCCTGCAATGCCATATAATCTGCCTCTTTCTACTCTTAAGGGGTAGGCAGGTCCCAGACATAACCCAAGGCCCAGCACCCTGTTTGTAGGGAAGATGACTATGAAAGATTTCTGTTGGTTTTTAAAGGACTTACTCATGCCTGGAATTTGTTATGCAAGCAATGGACAAAACGAACAATTTGGCAGGCTTGCTGAGAACCTCCCTTCTGCATGTGCTGTTCATCAAGGGTTTGAGGCAGCAAGATATAGTATTGCATGAGCCTGTCAGCTGCATGGTAGGACACCTCCCCAGATGGCCTGCCCAGCCCATATGCTGGCACACAGGCCCCTGTCACACATCGGCTGATCTCAGTCCCATCTGGTTTCACGTGCACACTCCCACCTCCTTACCTATGATGACCAGGATGAGCAGGGCTGATGCCACACCTGCAGTCATGAAGAACATGATGCTGATGTGGTAGGCCAGCTTCTCCACATCCTCCACATTAGGGATCAGAACTGGAGGAACCAGAAAGCCCACAGCAATGCCAAGCTGAGGAGAGAGAGGAGATAAACAGAGGCATGACATGAAACCACAACAGTGCCACTACCCTACAGCTCAGTACAGGCTCAACTGAGCCTAATCCAATTCCACAACCAAGATGAAAATCTTCTTTACCACCCAACAATTAAAATTCAGATACCCATTTCAATTAGGCCATAAGAGAGGTTTCCCCACTGCAATTACAACTGCCAGGATATTCAAGGCAAGGTTTTACAACACAATTGAGCAGAATGAATACCTGGCTTCATCAAAGTGGAGGTCTTGCCTGTCCTGATGTCCCCCACAAATGTATATTCCTGTTCACACACGCATCCCATTCTTTACCTTGCCCCTGCTCTAGAGCTGGCCTGACCACCTGGTAATCCAATTTTGCTCATTAAAAATAGCAGAAAATAAAACCATCAAAACCAACCACAATATTTGCTGAGTTAATGAGCTGAACCAATGACTTTTCCAACCACGTAAGTGCAAGGGCTGAGACACCTGACCACTCTACATAACTGAGATATTAATCTGGTTCAGCCAACTTTGATACAGTTTCAAATGAGCAGCCTCCCAAAACAAGGCTCACCATACGACCACCAGGAGAACCTAGAAGAGCATCAAGGTTGAAAGCAAAGGAAGTGTTGACGGCACATATCCTAGATGTCAAGGTTGTTTTAGTAATGGAGCTTGGCAACTGTCTCTGGAAAAACTGCTCTGAAACGTACAGAAAGCAAGGACTAAGGAAGACAAGTTCTCTGCAGCCCATAAACCTCATGGAAGCATGTCAGCACAGACCAGAAGACCCAAGAGCCCTGTAATTCAGGCATGATCTTGGACAACTTTCCCAGGCTGTCTTCTAGCAAAACCTCCTTGTGCTTTCTGCATGCTTTCTCTGACATGTCTCTGGGTTTCTGGGATGCTGATAGACTCATTCTGGAAGACTGACTTACTGGCCAAGACAAATATCTCAGAACAAACATATTTCAGTTGCCATATCTCGTAGTTAGGCTAAAAATCAGCTTGTGCCTCCCAGCCCCTCTCCACAAAATCCCTACTCCTCCATCCAGCTGGTGTATTTTTCAGATAGGAAGAATGCTGAGGATTCAAACAGAGCTATCTGCTGCCCTCAGGCACCACATTAAGCTTACAGACACGTGACTTTCAACCATGTCTGGCCAAACTTCTCCTGTGTCAACCAGTACCCTCCACTGGGACCTGGAATATCCTGGATCAGGATCAGCAACAGATATCTACACTAAATTCATTCTCTCAGACATTGCAGGGAGCTAGTGAGAAGAGCCACTGAGAGATTTCAAATGTGCCCCACCAGTTCAAGGCACTGTCAAGAATAAGAACATTTGAGGTTTGGTTACATAGACTAAAGACAAACCCAAGCTGTGCCATCCCAGATAGCAAGTCAAGGACTGAAAGAGTTTAGGAGGAAACTTAAAAGATCATTAGGGAGGATAAACCTTCCTAACACCCACATGGCACATACAGACTCTGACACAGTCATCACAGCAACTCAGGTTGACTCTCCTTCTCTGCACTGCCCACTGACTACAGTGAGCACAACTATCATGGTTTAGAGGCTTTAAGCTCTAATCTCCATAAATTGCATGCCTCCCCTTCCCCACACAAGACTGCAGCTGCACAGAAAAGAATGGCATCAAATACAGAAGCTTGCAGAGATGACTGGTAGAGGGCAGAAGCCTGCTTGTCTCTGCAGCACATTTATTTTGCCCTCTTCATGGCCAAATGCAGGCCTGTGCCTCTGGTGTGCCTGGTCAGCCCAGGACACAGCCAGCCTAGCCTTCACTTCTATCTCCAGAGTATTTCTAAAGATTTAACCTTTGAGTAAGAGACTCTCAATATTGCTCCTTTCCATTTGAGGGAAGAGTCCTATTGAGTCTCATATATCAGGTTTTCCATGTGCCCTCCACCCTTTCCCAAATAAGGTTTACAAACACCTTACCAGAAACTGACCTTTTGTCTTACCACTGTTTCATTCTTGGAAGAACTAAGCTGGATTCCTGTGCTAGGTACTTCTTGGCTTCCTTCTCTCTGCAATCACATGCTAGCCACATGAGCTGCTGAACAGCAGCAAACCAACAGGAGAGGAGAGACCAACGCTTTATTCTGACCTCTGACACAAGTTTCTCTAGGACCACAGTTGAGATTCAATCTTTTCCAGTCTCCCTCCAGCTGCTCAGTCCTGAAAAAGGATCTATCTGATATACCTAGCAGAGAAGGTATTGAGAGTCTGTGTTGCCAATTGTTTAGAAATCTTTTTCTGGATGGTCCTACAGTCATCACTTACCCAATGGGTCACATACTCACCCAGCTTTCTTGAACTACTTGTTGGCCTTTTCAGAAGGATTTTCCTGAACAACTTTTCTAACCATAAACAGATGTTTCGTGTTTTCTCTTCTCCTCCCCCAAAAAGAAGCAACTTTTATCAATTAGAAGTTCATTATATCCTTCATAAGAACCAGGTAGCAGAATGGACAAAAAAATCACAGCAATAGGAGCTACATTTTATATTTCAGAGCAACTCATGCTATTAATTCTGTGAAGATAAGGCCCTTTGACTTGACTAAAACTGAAGATTTCCTGAACAACACTCACAGACACTGAATGTGAGTGACAGATTTCCTGAACAACACTCACAGACCCTGAATGGATTATTCATACCATTTTTAGCAAAGAAGACAAGCTCTCAACAACACAATGACTATTACATTGCATATACTTTACCCTTCACAAGGAGATTTTTAGCCCGGTTCTCAGCAGGTCAGTGTGCACATTACCATCAGCCCACAGAAACACTGTAACCAATTAACCAGAAAATTTAGATGTCTTAGAAAGGGAAAAATAACCTCTCCCTTCTCCACACCTTGCACATCAGGAAAAATAAAGCAATGTAAAAATAAGGTTAGTTCTGCAGAAGTCTCCTCACAGACACCATCAGTCATAAGGGAATCATAATGGACCCTCTTACTTAATCGGCACCCCCAACCTCTATACAGGCAGATAGGTCTCCAATACCTATATAGATAAGCTTGTTCTCAAAATTTGGTACATCACTCAGAATCCTCTCACCCAAAACACCCAGCACTGTCCTGATCTCTGAGGATCTCTCCAAGAGATCAGGCTGCTGGTACTTTATTTTAAAAAGGCTTTGGGGTAATTTTTAAACACACTACCAGGAAAGTCAACAACTACAACAGAGAGCACTGTTCAGATGACTTACTTTTTAGAGACTAGTAAAGGATAGAAGGAATGTATTTCTTACCTGAATTTTGTGAAGGACCAGTCACAACAACAACACCATATTCAATATTCAAGTGTGCACAAGAACAGGCAACAAAACCATGAGCAAGTAGCTAAGAAGGTGGTATAAATGTATCCAAAGTCTTGAAATAGAAAATGATGGGTCTAAGGTTAGCTGCTAAGAGTCTCCTGAAGGAAGATAACAGTGGTGTATCAGCATAAAAACTGTAAATGAATGATCAATGGAAGAGTACAGGAGTGGACCTCCACCTCAAGGAAAACTACGAGTCAGCAACAGGAACACAGAAGCCCTGTAAAATTCCGTAAGTAGGTATAAATGCTGACAAAGGGGATCACCAAACAAGGAAGGTCAATTAAAGTGTTAAAAGACAGAAATGCTGCAAAAGCAAAAATACACAACAGTTAGAAATTTTGACAATGCCCTTGCAAGCTAAATAAGCATCATGACAGGGATGATGCAGAGACCGCATTTTTGGATTCCATAAATACCCTTTTCTGAGGAAAACTTATAAGAGGCAGCACAATTTGTGATTTCAACCCAGAACAGCAGAGTGTGACTACGATCAGTATTACAGAATGGTTCTGTACTGGACTAAAATTCAGCTGCCTTGCAGCAGTGACAAAAAAAGGAAACACCCTCCAAAACACTACAGCAATATATAACTCACAAAAGGAAGCTGCCTAAAAGGAAAAAAGTGTGTTAAATGGAAATGAAAAAGAAAAGCCTACGAAATTAAATGCTTTCAAGTGGCACTAGGATTGTGCAAAGACACTGAGTCAGAGGCTCACTGTAAGCCTAGAGAATATTAGCAAAATATTTTAGAATAAAGGAACCACAAGTAAAAAAAAAAAAAGACACAAAAAAACACAACAAACCAAAAAAAAAAAAAAAAAAAGAAAAAAACAAACCACCAACAAGAACATAAACCACCCAGTTCTAAAACTGGACATTATTCCTTTAAGCAGTGAAAAATGACAGCAAGCTGGACCAAGCTAAAGCAAAACCATAATTAGGCCAAAAGAGGCACCAGAACAGCTTTACAAACTAAAACTCTTCAAACACAACAAAATCAGGAAACCTGACAGAAGGGTCAAAAGATGATCAGTGTGGAAGGAAAACATTCAAGAAAGAGGTCTTGGACCATTCATTCATGACATAATGCATTAAGAGTGGAAGATATTAACGAATTTTTTCAAACTAATTTCTTCTATGAGGCATCAGGACCAGCTGGTATTCATCTAGAAGTTTAAAAGAACAAGTCAACAGAAAATCCACACTACTTGCACATAAACATACCAAATGGTCTGTTACCAAATATTCAAATTGGGAATGGAGGAAGAGAAAAGTGATGCTACTTTTTAGGAGGTTCAGCATAAGCAGAAGTCCCAGGAAACTCCGAGACCAGCAACCAGCTGGTTTGGCCAAGTGGACAGAAAATGTAGCAATCAAAAGATCTATGCTTTGATAAACACCAATACAACAGGCTTTTCAGAAACCATGATTCAATATAGTCTTAGCAAGTTCCCAAGCCAAGACTTTGGAGAGTGAGTAGAATACACTCCAGATTCCCTCTGGATTCACCCAGTGAAACTCCTTTAAGGAGATGCTTGTTCCAGAGCTCTGGGCAACACAGCATCCTCTTATACTCTTGTCTGAGTATCAAAGCTCTGTCCTAGGCCCTTCCTCCTTTTCTAACTACAGGTGCCCCTCAAACTGTAACCATGACATTTCACCAGAGCAGATGAACCTTTTAACCCTATAATTCATATATCAGGACCTGCAGAGAGCAGACAGCTACCCCCTTCTCACACCCTGTGCCTCCCAACTGCACATTGGCTTCCCAATACTTTGCTATCACCATAAGTCCCAGCCATATAAAAGGCTACAGGAGAATTGAAAATGCCCAGCTGAGCTGCTGTTTAAGCAGAAGCTGCCAGTTCCTACACAGTTAACTTTTGTATGAATCGGTGCCCAGAATACACTTCTTCCATACCACTGACAGCAAAACTGAAAGAGCCTGTTGAAATCCATATAGTCAGGAAGACAATGTACATTTTTGCACAGTTTACATAACCTTCTTGCAGTGTTTTAAGAAAAAATAAGGAAGTACAAAGTTGTGAAAGGAAAAATTGTAATCAAGCCTTGTGATAAGAAAAGACAGGGCTTAAGCTCAATTCACTTTCCCACTAATGTGGGACACTTAGTTCCTCCAAACCACAACTGCACAACCAAAGCTCATGTGCAAACAAAGCAAACTCCCTTCCACATCACACTTCTGCTTCTGTGGCATCATCTCATAATGCTCAACACGGTGCAACGCTGTATGATGAAGGTTGGTCAGAATTCCTCTGTGCAAGTCATTCTGGGCCTGCCAGCCTTGAATGCACCTTCCCCCAGTCTGCTGGGAAAGAAACGCAACACAGCAAAACAACAACAGTAGACAGGAGAGAGAACAAAACAGAGGGGTTTCAGCTCTGACAGCTACCTCAGCTGCTACTGGGGATATGCTTTGGTCAAGGACCTACTCCAGTCAACTAATACAGACAATCCTGGATATCCTGCAGGGCAAGTGCTGAGGGTGCTTGACCCTCCCATCAGAAACACTGCAGACATTCATTTAAACTCCCCTGCAGAACTTAACCCAAAAGCCAGCTTCTGTGAGAGAGAAAGGAGAACTGCTTTTGCTGTATGTCTGGGAAGGGAGCACCAGATGAAATGGGTAGAAAAAGTTCATTTCAGGCTCTCATGTCTGTTTATAGAAACGGAGGCATTCCTGCAAAAGCCACATTGCTATTTGGTCAGCACGCCCTCCCACACTGAGCCACGTTGAGGATCTTGGAGAGTCAGCCATATAGCACTCCCTGAGATCCAAGGGCTCTGATCCACCCTGCCCCTTTTTGTCAGGGAGAGAAGGGAGACAGGGCTGGACAATGTCACCCTTTAACTACTATCACTGCAAGCAACTATGCCAACATTAGCTACTGCCACTAAAATCTTCTCTATTCTGATAGCTAAAGCTCTGAGAGATGCAGGGCCAAGCTAGAGGGCTGTGAGACAGATCACCACCTGTCCATTTTTCTAACAGGGAATCATTTGAAGGGATGGGAATCCTCCAGCAGAGACAGCGCAGGCAAAGATCTAGAAGTCCACTCAAAGACTGGAAGACAGGGACTCCACAGGACATGATACATTTCCAAAATGCTTCTTGGACTTTAAGATGCTCCCTTCCCTGAAGGGCATAAGATACAAAAGAGTTATCAGTGAGGCATCAAACAAGGCACAAACAGCACTGTAGGATCACCAGCCCAAAAGCAATGGCTATTCAGATGTTGCAGACCCAATTATATGGCAAAACCCACCTCAGCCACTACCCCAGGCAGACTCTTTCCCCCAATTCAAAAGAGATGAAAGGACCAACCAGGAGTGAGAGAGAGAACATTTGCCTGAATTTCATTCACAGCTTATCACCAGGTTTGTCCATTTCAAAAGCCATCACCTAATCACTCCAAGACGGGCATTCCCAGCAGGTTGCAGATACCACCTGAAACCTCTGCCTCAGGCTGTTTCTGTTATGGAAGCCCTAAATCTCTAAAGTCACATCTCAGCTACCTCAGAACAGGGACAGATCCTAAGATCAGTAAGGTGCTGAATGATATTTTCCCTGAAGCAGAGCGTAATATAAGGCTGAAGTCTTCTTTCCTCCCAAATCACATGACTTTTTTTCAAGCCCTGATTAAAAAAAAAAAAAAAAAAAAAAAGGCAAAATTACTGCAAAAAGATCATTTAACAGGCCCGCATCCTTACTCCCAAGCCTATCAGTGGCTTGTTTCTTTGTCAAAACATGCAACACGCAAACTTTATTCTATACTTCCCCACACATGAGCTTCCATAACAAGGAAAAAGAATGGAAAAACACCTATCTTCCTGTTAAAACGTGGAAAAGTAAAATGTCATGAAAACCAGCAGTGGGTAAACAAGAGAATGCGATCACGTCCACAGGTGTTCACACTCTTCCAGGAGTGATCCAGCACTGATTCAAGAGTGCTCGATCTAACCTGTTTTTGCACTTCAGATACCACAGCCAACATATTGGTAGAAACAAGTGAGGTGATTCTAATACCTTACTAGGGATTGTTTGGTTTTTTTAAAGGGCATTTAACACCTGGTCTGATTGATTCAATCATTTACTCTTCAGTGCTAACTTTGAACTTGAAAGTTACCATCAGTCAGCAAGCAGAGGCGGTGTCCTGAGCAAACATGGCCCTGGCAGACTGAGGAAACAAGCCAGCAGACAGGGCTTCCTTCAGGACAGCACTGCTGAAGTGTAGACTGGGGCCAAGAAAGGAAGAGCAGAAAGAGGGCAGGTATAGCAAATAAAGAAGCAGCGACACTTCCCTGCTTCTTCGTGCAGTTGCTTGCAATTCTTAATGGAGAGGGACAACAGTGCCTGGTATGCAATAACAATAATAATTAAACTAAGTGACATGGCAAGGAAAGGAAAACCATACCGTTGTAGAGAAATGAGCATAGGGAATAATTTACCATACTGCAATTACAAAACCACTGTACTATACCCTTTGCTAACACTCCCTAATACAGTCTTTTACTACAGTCAGGAAAAATGTATTCCTCTATTTCTTCCCCCTGCCCAACCTCACTAGTAAACACAATAGCTAGTTTTCATTCACTGGGATTATGCCTGCCTATGAGAATAAATAGGTCTTCCCTATGGTGTATGCTCTGTCTTTAGCCACTACCATTTCTGACTTTTCTGATTCTCTAAAAGGAAAGTCTGGGCTTACAAAGCAAAGTCTATGTACTGAACTGAGGTCTCATTGTCATGTCAGTGCAACCACTGGCGTGGAGCACCAAAAGAGTAGCTAAAGTTTGCTTTTCACAACCATTACACTAAACCACTCCTTTTGGGATGCTGATGACTCCACACAGCCACACAGCACAGGCAGACAGCCTCATTGTTTGGATTTCTAATGCACACTGTTGAGTAACTCCACCCGAATAATTTTTTAAAAGTCTGACAGCAAAATGCTCAGTTACTTATTCGTTCATGCCAAGTTAGATGCCTTCCACTCTAAAGATTCATTTAAAAACACATGAAAACCAGCCCACTAGAAGGGATGATGAGAGCAAAAAGGAAAGCTCAGGTGCACTCAAGTAAACATAAGTATGTTTTCTCTTTCCTAAAGATGTAAGGCGGTCCCCTTAATTTCCTAGTGCTGTTCTGCAAACTTCTGTTCCTCAAATACCATCTCCAAGTATTCACCCTTTTTACCCCAGCAGTATCTAAATAAATACAGAAACACAGGAAGAAGCAGTCTGCATTAGAAGCTACCTGAATTGAAAACCATTCAAATCAGAATGGCAGTCACTCCCAGGCTGAACGTGAATGAGTGGAGCACAGAGTCCCATGCAGCGGAGTACACTGCATCTCAGAGCAAGGGGCACACGCCCAGCAGCCAATGCCACGTTCCACTTTCCTCTTCTTCGGGTCAGGGCTGCAGAGCCAGGCTCACTTCACTTATGCCTCATTGCATCAGTATTGGCTTATTCACTTCATTCAACTGAATGAGCAGGTGTTCCGGTGCAAGGGTCAAGAAGATATTTCCCTGATCCTTGCAAAGCTGTGTAAAAAATTTATCTTCTCTGGCTACAAGAAAAGACACAGCTTGAGCAAGTGTGGGTCACTGGCCTCAGACACCTGTATTGATAAAAGAGTGCTCGGGGAGCTGACCTCACACCAGCCTGATGGAACTTTTTTTTTCTCAAAGCAACTGCTTGTGGAAACGCTGTACCTACTTTTAAGAGGTATGAAAGTGCTAAAGTCCTTTTCCTCCAGAGCCCAATGACAATGCTTTCAGCAGACAGCTAATCTCCTTTGTCCCATCTAGTTGACAGCAGGAAGAGGATTTTGCAAGTCCAGATGCAACTGCAGATTTGAAAGATACTCTGCCTGAAGCAGTTTCTCAGCACTGTGCCTTCCCCCCCAGGCCATTCATAACTCTACTGAATCCCAGTCCTGGACCTGGAGACTCACACACAGGAAGTGGAAGGCACTGGAGAAGAGCCTCAGCCAAAGACCTCTCCAAGCCAGAATCATACCTAACCCCCATGCTGCCCCGAACCTTGTAGATGGAGGTCCCATTTGCCTCTGCCACCACCATCAGCCGTCAGGCTAACACCAGTGGCACCCTTCCAAATACCAGATGCATTTTCCAGAGGGAATTTCATGTAAGTTCGTGTTATCCCTACGGCTGCCCTTCAGGCCTGGTGCATCTTTTACCCCTCCATGGCTTGCTCCCTTAGCACTTCCAGTGTCCGGCCAGGCAGGTGACAGCCTGCCCCACAAGCAAAGCCATCCGGGGAGCAGCTGCCCATTACCTGGTTCCCAAAGACAGCAATGGAGCAGGCGGTGGAGACCTCCTGGGAGCCAAACCAGACCGAGGCGATGCGTGAGGGCATGCCCAGGATGAAGACCTGGGCCAGGCCACAGATGACCTGTCCCAGGACAGTGACGGGGAAGAGGTGTGGCTTCAGGCTGCCCAGCTTCACCCAGGCACCGATGGCATTGAGGGCCGAGCCAGCCAGGGCGATGAGGCGCAGGCCCCTCTTATCCAGCAGCCAGGCGACAGGGAAGAGCAGGGGGACGTAGATGAGCATGTAGCTCATGGAAAGCCAGTCGATGGCGAAGGCGCTCACGCCGTAGAAGCGCACGAAGATGTTGCTGATGCTGCCGTACTGGATCCACTGGAAGGCGTTGCACAGGGAGTAGCTGCTGAAGAGCAGCAGCACGGCCCAGCGAAGCCGGGACAGCTGTACCTNACACACACAGGGCGGCCGTGGCCTGCGTGTTGCCCGTGCGCTGCCGTCCCTGCTGCTGAGGGGCCGCGACCCCCTCCCCACGGCCGCCCCCCGCCACTGCCCGGCCCCGCCGAGAGACACCCCCCCGGCGTTACGAGGGCCGGGGGCAGGAGAGGCTTCGGCCGCCAGTGAGGAACGGGACGTGGGCTGAGAATTGTGACCTGGGGGAGGCTGTGAGCGAGTGGGCAATGCCCGACACCGCCAGAGATGCCAAGGTGGAGTCCTGGAGGAGGAATCGGTTTGGGTTTCGTTTGGGTTGGCCTCTCATGGTTTTTCTCACAATATGGCGCACTAAAGAGTGAAAATATCCAGTGAAATCAAAATTAAAACATCTCGGCTTCGCTGAAGTAAAAGAGCCAAAAGTGGTGTTTGTTTCTATTCTCATGGGGAATTCGCAGTTAATGAGTCAGCGCTTGTTTTCCCATTACTTGAGCAACAGCCACTGGGAGATGCCTGCCTGGAGATCATTTATGATCTACAGTTCATTTAATTAGCATCATGTTACCTAAATTGCATAAAACATTCCTCAGCACAAGGACGCAAATTTGCTGGTGTTCAGCTTTCTTCCAGCACTTAACACACAGGTCAAAATTCATTTGGAAAAATGGGAGCAGTGCCTTTTGGATGTTGTATTCCTGGAATGAAGGAATACAGAGTATGAAAAAGTGAAGTTTCTCTGGCTTGTATTTACTTAATGGCTGCATCATAACATAGCCCTTTTACATACTTGGTGGAGCACTGTCAGAGGTTATTGCTGCTGTCCTCTGAGTTATCCACCTACTGTCAGGAGCAAAGACAGACAAACAGCTTTGATGCCTTTATGTTCTTATTTATCATGAAAGAAAACAAACAAACAAAACCCCAAAACAAAAAAAGCTTTGCACAACTTATTCCAAGGGGCACAAATGTCAGTTTAAGTGGTTCTTGCTGTGTATCCTCACAGAACTTGTTTCTTGTCACCTGCTTGGGTTTCCTACTCCCAGTGGTGGCCAGAAGCAGAGCTGGAGATGAGCAGAGCCAGTGCAGTCTTCCCCATGTACTCTGCTGAAAGTTCCGCAGGGCAGAGCTGCAAGCCATCCTACTCTCTCCCTCTGCAGCCCACAGTTTTGCCAATGAACCTCAGCTGGGATGCTTCTCACAATAGTACAACATNCCCCCCCCCGCCGCAGTCGACAGACTCGGCGCCCCGGCGGGCTCCTGCAACACCATGCCGGCACCGTGGGCCGCAGCCGGCTCGGCTCGGCTCGGCTCGGCTCGGCTCGGCTCGGCTCGGCCCGGCCCGGCCCGGCCCGGCTCGGCTCGGGTCCCGGCCGGCACCACCTG
>VYZP01008728.1:219045-260123 GCA_013400635.1 Hypocryptadius cinnamomeus | reverse complement strand
AGAGGCAAATTCAGAAGCAAAAGCCAGAAAAGAGGTTTTCAGTGCCATTTATTATTAAATTAGGCAACCAAAGTTAACTCGAAGCTATGCACTGAGACAGCAGAATGAACGGAAGAATTTGGTGTAACAAGTTTGTAATCTAAATGTTATTAGGAATGCAATGAGTGATAGTGGTGCAGGTAGGGCAGAGGTGAAATGGAGCAGGAATAAGACCATTATGGTTCAACAACTGCTTAGTCTGAGAACTCTAACAATAAAACAGTAAGATAGTACAGAAGATTAACTTCTAGGCTGATAAGATTTGAAAACAACTTTATAAAATTCTCCACAATATCATACAGAAATCAAAGTTACACAGAGGTAATCACTATCACTGATCAAAGAGCAGTTGTAAAACAAAGTCAGGAAAAGAAATGTACAGGCAACTTTTAGGATGGCAATCTGGGTTTGTTCAGAAGACCATCATGTATTATACCTTTAGCACTGTAAGGAATAAAATTTGCAGGTGGTTAAGACATTATTGAGTTAGTCAAGCCTAACTTAAATATGTCACCTACATGCTCTATTAAGGTTGAAATTACTTTAGGACTATAGCTTTAGCTGTCTGCAACTGAAAGTATTATCACAGTCCATGGCAACTTTAATTTGTAAACTCAGATAAATGCAGGATAATGGAATTAGGTACTATATGGCAGACTGCTGTCATAAGGCCTCTGGGCAGCAAAGAGGAACATATCAGTGACTAAATGTGGTTTTTAGAAAAAGAACAAGCAGAAAAAGTATAAAGAAAAAAATTAGGAATTGAGGAGATGCTGTCACATACCAGGAAGACACAAAGAACAGTTAAATTTCTTAATACATGACTTCAAAAAGAACACACACACAATAGACAAATTTTCAGATATATGGGAGATGACTGAGACACACGTTGGTCCTTTGCCTCCTGCCAGCTCTACTCCAAACTGGGGTCAAAAACAGTCTGTCATCCTGAGTTTTGTTTTTGTTCCACCTTCAGCTCCTAAATTTCTCTCAAAAATCCTCGGGTTTACTCAGTATCAACGTTAAGATCTGTAGGAAGTCAGAACCTGCCAAGCAAGGAGCCATTTGCTCCCATGTCTTAGTCCTGTCAGAAAAGTCAAATGGTAAGTCAAGAATGACTAAAACACAGATTCTGCTGAAAACAACAGCTGAAATCAGGTGCATGAAAGCGGTGCCCAGCTTCTGGTGACTCCAGGCTGTCAAGTGAACATGACCCAGGTAGAGAAGCAACACTGGCTCCTCAAAGCCAAGTCAGACAAGGGTTTTTCATACCTATAGGCCCACACTTCCTTGAACTCCTGTCCTTGGATTTCAGGGCTGTTTTGTTACTAACTCTGTGAACTGCTCAATCACTCCTTTATATAATTTGCCAGTTTCTAATTATAAAATACTAAAATAAAACCCCTGGCTTTGCATTTCCTCCTCTATTGCTGCATCTGTTTCTACTCACATGCCTCTCCCTTCTTGAAGCAACAGAGCAGCTGCTTTTGGATTTCCCTCATCACAGCATATTTATATAAAAATTTCTTAGCCATGAAAAATTATTTATATTTCAGGACAACCCCTTGAAGTGGAGTTTAAAGCTAGAGGGAAATCTCCTTTACATTGAGATTAATAGAAGTGCTAAAAAGATTATAGGATCCTAGAGCCAAAAGTATCTGTGAAGATTGGAATGCACTAAATCAGAGGAAGAAGCAGGACTCAAATTTAAGTGTTAGAGTACAGGCCATCAGGTGGAATCTAACCTCTGTAATCTTCCCAACTGATCTCAAGAAATCCAACACTGACAGTCTTGGAATATATGCTGCCTTTTTGACCAGATAGTACTTACAGTTCCTTTATGTTATGTAAAGCCTTGCAACAAGCTTGCTATTCTCAAAGTCCACCCAATAAATATAAATGCTAGGGATTGTGACAGCAATGATAATCCAGATGGCAAAAGGCCTCAATGACAAGCAAGGCGATACGAATGGGTGAGGAAAATTGGCTTGGAGGGTGTGCAAAAGGTATCGTAGAAAATTATTCTGGAAAGTATAATTCCTTGTGGTTTTTCTCTCCACACTGGTTCAGAGATCCAAGGAGTAGGTGAACAAAAGAAGAAAACTGCTAAGGAAAAGCAAGTACTCAAGGATCTGCCAGATCTTGCATCCATGCAGTTCTTTAGGTTCCCTTTAAATGGGAGGTATCTAACCTCAAAGGATCACAGGATGTTCCTTGCTTTCAAACTGTCAGCCTTGTTATTTGTGCCTCTAAATTTCATCATTGTACTTACTAAGCCTAACTAGCTTACCTCTTAGGTGGCTCTATCACATTTTGACTGATAGCATTTAGGTCTAGAAGAACTGTCAGCAGATATCATACACAACTTTTCACAACAGACATTGCAGGAAAGATTACAAGATCTTTGTTAGTGGAGGGAGAAGGTTTTCTTTTGGGTTCAGCACCTAAACTGCTTCAGTGAAGTTCTTTGGAGGTTAGGCAGTTGTATCATAAGACCAAATGACAAGACTCGAATAGCTGGCAGGGCCACTCATTTTGGGGTGACACCTGGATGCAGTGCTGAGCTGGAGACACACGTTGAACCATGGGCTGGAAGGGCTGCTGCTCTGGACAAAGCCAGTGGTGTTCCGCGGTGGAGCAGGGAACCCTGCAAGCCCTTTGCTGGCACCGAGAGCTTTCTGCATCCCAAGAGCTTATAAAGGCAGTGGATTAGTTTATTACTGTAGTTTAGATACACAGTTATTTTGATACCTCAAACCTTTGAGAATCTTTCCTGTTACATTTTCAGTTTGAAGATCTGGGTACATGAACAGTGATGGACAACTCCATTCATAACAGTGGAGCAGGCAACCTCTGCAGCACTCAAAATTTTGCAAAAATTACCTTCCTGTACACAAAATACAGTGGCTCAGTTGCATAGTCTAAAATCTCATCTAAAGAAGACTGCAGATCTCGGAACAACCAAAGTTGTGCAGGGGCTAACTTTGAGCACCAAACCTGTACTGTCCAAAGCTTTATGCCTTTCAAAAGTACAACTCAGGGAAGGGAAATAATGTTTTGCTCCCCTTCAGCATACTTCATGTGTAGTTCTCACTCTCTGGGAGCTTTGGTGAGGATGAATCATCTCTGTCTATTTTACAGGGCCACAAAGAGTTATGGTGATTTGTGTGGCCTTGCCAGGGGCAGGATTTTTTTCCAGTTTGACACCTTCCAGCCTGGGCTTCGAGGGCTTGCCCAAGAGCAGCTCGAATTTATCACTTCTTTGCAAATCCAATCTCCCTGTTCAAAGCCTGGCTTTAACAGAGCAATGGCTTTAATGTAACCCTGTACAGTTCAGATGTGATGTTGGTGTGGATGAATCATGTAAGTCTGAACTGTGAAGAGTAGATGGGAGGGTATGGCTGAAGTGCTAATATTCACAGCTGCCTCCTTGCAGCAAGATGTAGAAGGATGCACAGGATAGAAGAACCCTTGGGCACAAGGTACCTCAAAGGTGCTGGTTTCTGGTTAGTGCACACCCCTCCAGGCACAGGGTGCTTATGCTACCTCTGCATGGCCTTCTGCAAACATACCAACTTGCTCTGCCCCATCCTCTGATCAGGCCGGATGAGAACTGGCTCTAATCTAAAAGCTGTGTAGCTGTGGTTAGCTTGCTGTGCTGCTTGAGTATCTAAGCCCAGCTCTCAACCTTTGCTTGTGAAAAGCAGTGGAGATATAGACAGCTGTGAGGAAGACTGTGCATAAGATCTGTTATTGGAGCAAATGCACCTCACTCCTCTGCTGTGCACCAGGCATGCATGAGATACGATTCTCTTTGTTCAGCTCAGAATAAAAGAAGTGAAAAAAAATCGAGTTAGCCTCAAAACTCAGCCATAGTCTAGATTTCCACACCCAGTCCAGATCAGGGTCACAGATTAACCCCAAATACCAAAGCTTGAAGTGTATAAGCCCTTCTTACTCATCCAGCCTCCAGCCTCCATCTCAGTGGGTCATGCCAGTTCATGGCAATGACATGAGAAAAAGATTTTAATCTTCTATTGCTTGCAGCTGACATTAATTAATAACAACACAGTGCTGGAAATGTGCATAGCCTCACTGCTGAACTCAGGCATGTCCCTCTTCTTCCTCCCATTCACACTGCAGCAAAAAAAACCAACCTGGGAAAAGTTCTGAGGACCACAGCACCAAACCACCACTGTTGTGAGGGAAGAAAAGTTGATTGTGTCTCAGCAAAAGCACAGAAGTGGTGCAAGAGCTGGGGGGAACATGTGTTGTCACTGTGTGGATGTTTCTGAGGCAGGAGAACTCTCAGGAGTTGATGTCTGCTGAAAAATTATAGTTTCCTATTCTAACCTTAACACAGTGATTGTAGCCCTGCCCTGGAAAGCAGTGAATATATGCTCCCTAACATTTAGTTGGGTAGGGTTTTTAAGTAACCTAAAAAAAAATTCATGGATACATATAACCCTGCCTTACTGCTCAAATCTCCTCCAGATCAACAACCAATAAGGTGGCAAAACCACAGCAGAACACAAAGTGAGCACAGGATTATTCACTCAGAGAAACTCTTGCCTTTTCATGCCATGACTTGGTTTTTCTCTTCTTGACAGCTTGTGATTTATAAAAATACTTTGTCTCTTAGCAGTGATTCCTGATCTTCTTTGATCTCTGTGTGCTGAAGTATTAGCATCCAGGCAGCATTTTTGTATGACTAGTGCTGCTTTGTACACTATGATCATTGCAGGAAGCAGAGAGATGGTCCCTTCTGTGGGCTGCTGCTTTGGTTCAGCGTGCGGGAGGTTATCCTATTGCCGATGCAGGCTGGCAGCTCTATCAGAAATTAATTCTGAGATGGGTGAAACAAGTGCATAAATACTTTGGAGCCACAGCGAAATGGGCAGCAGAGCTGCTCGGTCTGTCGCTTGCCGAAGCGGCTGTGGCAGGAGGAGCGCAGGTGCGGGCTGGGAGCGCTCAGCCTTCGCCCAGCAGAGGCCAGCACACACGCAGCGTTCGGCAGGCTGTGCTTGCAGCGCTGAGCTGTCTCCCTCCTGCCCGGCCTTCCCGCGCTGGAAAAGTCTCTCAGCCTCCTGGGAGCCCTCGTTTATGTACTGCTTTGAGAGAGGTTTTCAGTGAGGAGCTCTGTAGCACAGCAGAAAGGCGCTGACATTCTGCTGGGGCAGGGACAGGCTTCCACAGGCCCGGACATCACCCGGTTTATCCAGTTGTGTGCCCAGAAGCATCCCCTTCCCTTGGAGCAGCCAGCAGCTCAGCGCTCCTGAAGGCTGGGCATGGCCAGATAAGGCACACAACACTTGAGAAATGCCAGATGCCAAGGAAATGAAAATTACAGGGATTGCATTGCTGGGAGGAGCAGACAATCGAAAGCAATCGGCAGTGATTGCCCGGGCCACCTCCCTGCACCTTGCTCCTCGTTTAGGCTCATTTGCAGTTCTTTTGAGGACAACAGTGAGGGCCACACCAGAGGACAGGCACGTGCTACTCAGAAATGAAAAGGAGATGAGTGAGGAGCCTTGAGGAGAGGCGGGAGCCCGGGAAGGAGAAGAGACAGCACCAGTACGGAAGTGAAGGAATCTCCTCGCACAGCTGGAGCAAGCAGTTTGTGCAGCTCTGCAAATAGCCTTAGGAAAAGATATTTTTCCCCTACAATGTTTAAAAGGGAAGAAAGGATATGTTGTCCCTTGCTGCTTGGTAGAAAAGGACATTCTCCCAAGAGAATCATTCTTTATAACTAAGAGAGACTGCCTCCCAGATACCTCACAATTACAGAAGAAAGCAGATGTCAAAACCGGCTTGAACCATGCAGATCATGTTTTGTGATCAAGTTTTTGCGGGCAAGACCGGGCAAAGCCGAGTCAGATTGGAAGATGTGTCTCCTAGGACCAGCAAACACCAAAATGGCTTGGTTTGGCCAGATGGCTGAGTGCAACACAGGTAGGGGGCCTTCCAGCTCACAGTCAGCCGTGCAGAGGGAGGACACATTGACTGATGATGCCAAGAATATTTAGGTTTTGGAGAGGATGTTGTTGCAAACCCGTCTCCCAGTCTCACCACTGGCTGCTTATTTTCGTTCTGAGTTGCAGTAATATGTCTGAGACGTTACCAGTGACTGGGTCTAGCAATTCTGCGGGCATTACACAGAACCCCACCCAGCCTGAAGGATCTAGACTTCAGCAGCTTTGCAGCAGAAATATTGGCTCGCTATCTGTGTGGGCATAGGTCACATATACATCACAGTAGGACCTTCTCCATCTGCAGCTAAAACAAAGCTTAGCATTTTATAGCCAGGAGGAAAATACAAAGATCGCAGCAGGGATGGAGATCTCTCATGTATGCAACTCTGCAAGCTTCTGTGGGACTCTCTTGCATCCTCCGGTGAAGAGCATGAGCCTGCAGTGCCCTACACAGTAAACCCCAGTCAAGGTAGCAGTAGCTTTTTTCTCTGACTGTAAACAAGCATGGGAGCATCAGAACCCTAAGGGAGAGCAGAAGTGAAAGTGAAAAATCTGGGAGAAAATCTGCCAGAAGCTCAAGGAGCAGAAGCAGAGCCTGTAAAGACAAGCTCATCTAGAGCTGGAGTCAGTTGTCTCTCTCAGGCTTAAAGGGAAAAATCCCAGAGTAAAACCCCTTGGAAAGAGCCTGTGTAGCCTGACTGGCTCAAAGCATGGCCTGTGCAAGGAATCAGCAGCTGTTTGTTGAACTAATGGTTAGAGTGAAGCCTATTGGTGTGAGATCTAGCAGAGAAGGGTGGTGTAAGACACAATGAAATTGTTCCTGTAGCTGTATTCTGCATATCATATATGCAGAAAACATCTACAGGCTGGAATAACCACCATCATTCCCTATGTCCTTCCCTAAATGTGCTCATCCCTCATCCCAGAGCTATGCAGACAGGGAGGGCCAGTGCAATCACCCATTGCCTCAGCGCTGCTTTTGGAGGTGGTGGCACCCAGGCCAATGTGCTGACACCAGGCATCTCTGACCACAGTGCCTCCCATGCTGGCACAGAAACTGGAGACAGGAGGCTCACCAACCTCTGAGCAGACCATGGCAGGAGAAATCACAGTGCTACCTGCACCTATGCTGAGGACAGCTTGCTGAGACACGACGGTATTTGGTTATCATCTTGCTAGTGCAAACCAGAGAGAGAAAATGTGCACAGCACAGCACATTGCGGACTTTACCCAGTCACTCTTGAGGGCTATGATGATGAGTATCTGGAAATAGGCTGCTTCTCTGTGCCTGTAAGAAGGATATCTACAAATTTGGTCTGTTTCCCTCATTTAAAAGCCTACTTCAGCAGCACTGCTTGTGGTACTCTATGCTGAAAAGATTGCAGCTGATGCTCCTTGAAGATGGCAACAGAACCACTGGCAGGTGGGCTTCAGCCTTGTGTACACAGTGGGGCTGATAAGGGTGCTGCTGGCTGGTGTGGGGTGAGGTGCAGAGACTGCCTGTATGGACTGGCTTGTGTTTCCAATAAATCAGACTCAGAAGTACTAATCTACTCCTCTCTGACCTTTCAGGTTTCATCTGTTTCAATGCATGAGATAGTGCAGCAGCCTTTTGTGGAGCTGTGACTGATGGGCAAGGGGAAAGAATGTAGGCTGCAGCTACATGCCTTAGCAGGGTACCTTGGAGCAAGAAGCAAGAGTCCTGCTAGGTCCTGCTTCTCCTGTGGACTCCAGGAAAACACCAAAAGCTCCCTCCATGCCATGATGCTCCTTCCCAGCTGCACTGCTGGCCAAACTGAAGGCTCCACCAGCCCAGCAAGACCTGTGAGCTGGCACAACATGGCAGTGCACCTCCACTCATGCAAGGGAGCATGTGGAGTTATAGCCACCAGTAGCAGGGAGCTGAGAGGGTCAGCAGGGAAGAGAACTGTGATACCACGTGGCATGTCACACTCTTTAGCCAGGTCAAGCCCTGCAGCAAAGAGGGGCCCATCCTCCCCAGGGACCTCATCACCCCATAAACCATTGCTCCTCAGCCTGCCCAGCCTACGTGCATGGGCTTCCCTTCTAAAAGTGGGGCTCTGGTTGCTGGCCCTGGATTAGACTCCAGTGCATGCAGGCCTGTTTTCTGGGCCACAAGTTCTCCCATCCTGCTGCCTGTGTCTTCACCGTATCACGCCAGGCCTTAGGAGTGACTCAAATCCTATTTTGGAAACAAAGAGTTAAGCATTTTCAATCTTTATTTTACAAAAATAAACCAGTTTTGCCCTGACACTCTGTGGCCCCCAACCTTCCCCTCCACCCCTGCTCCCTTTCCTCTTCCTGGAGGTCTGGCTGTTGGGTGCCACAGCCAGCTGCTCTTATGGAGGCTGCCGGTGCTGCACATTCCTGTGAGTCTCCCCAAACAAGGACCAGAGAAGGGGGATGGTGCCCTTTTGTGACTGCCTCTTCCTCCCAGAATCCAAGCTGGAAACTGTCCAAAGATGCCTCGTGGTGGCTCTGCCATTTTTGCATAGGGAGCAAGTCTTAGGCAAATCACTCAAAATATATACTTTAAGAAAGAATGTCCATCTGTCCAATTCCTTCCCTTGGATGGGAAAGCAAGCCCCACAAAGTTACTTCTTGCCATCAGTGGAGCTGGCAGGCTGCTGTCCTGCTGGCTGGCTCAGTGCTGGAAGCGTGGGGAGCTAATGTGGGGCTGGTGAAAAGAGTGTGTGGCATAAAGCACTTCTGGAGGTGGTGGAGGGGATGTCAGAATGGAGCAGAGCGGTTCATGGGAGCTCAGCATCGAGGTGAAGTGCTTCATTTCCTCCGTCAGCTGCTTGATCTCCCGGCGCAGGGCAGCATTCTGTCTCTCCAAGTCTTCACTCTCCTGAGGAGACAAAACCACAGGGGCTTCCTCAGCATGGGACCCACAAGGATGAGCTAGGGACATGAGGATTATGGTCCTTCACTTTCTGCCCCACAGAATTTCCAGAATGATAGATTTCTGGTAAATTCATCACAGAGCCACGCCTGGGCAAACCCTCCTCCCCCAGCTGGCCAGGCCGGGTGTGGGTGCGATGCCGGCAGCCCCAGCCACGCTCCCCGGCCCCAGCTTACGAGAACTGACTGTGGCTTGCTCCCGCCCAGGCTTTCTCGCTCCCTCTCATGCACACACACATCCCCGGGCGCTTCCCGGGCAGCCCAGCCCCCGGGGGAGAGCACGTTGAATAACCGCCGTCTTTAACCAGAAAACCACCTGCCACAGGAAACCTGTCATGGCCCTGGAAAGAAGAGACTCACTGCTTCCTGCTAGCAGCCGAGGAAAGCAGCGGTGCGATGGGGAGGAAGGGGAGACGCTTGAGTCAGAAGAAAAGAGAAACTAAGGCCTCAGAAGAACTGAATTAATACTGGTATGAATGAGAATAACAACAAAGGGGTTAATAATGATGCTCAGCTTTGTCTCAAAATACTGAGAGCATCAAAGCCTTTGATACCTCTGCTTCTGCTGAAGTGCAGCCAGCTCCAGGCTGAAGCATTGCAGGCATCAACTGACCATGGAGCCAGCAGCCTGGGCAGGACCAGGGGATTGGAAACTCAGCTGAGAGTGCTAAAGCAAGACCCAGCACTTGGAGGCTCTGGAAAGCTGCACCACCACCTTGGCAAAGCAAACCTTCTGCTTGCCCCTCCACTGAGGGGCATGCTGATTCCAGATGGTACCCACTCTGTGCACAGGTTGAAATGCACCCAGCAATTACAGCTGCTCTCACAGCAGGGGCTCACACAGCAAACAGCATCTCTCAGGGATGACCAAATGGATTGGAAATCACGACTATTGTTGAACTCAGGAACTGATGGGAATCACCCAGGGGCCAGGAGTCCCAGCTTTCCTATGACTCATTCCTCTCAAAACACAAGCTAGAAAACCCTGGGGCAGATGGAGCTGGTGGTTCCTTTCATACCACCATAGCTCAAAAGGTGCCATGCTTTTCTGTGAAGAACCACATCAGAGAAACAAAGTCCCTGATGCAGAATCGACCAAAGGCAACGAGTGCTCAGGGAATGAACCCAGGAGGAGCAGGGGGTCACTGTCCACTGGAACTCAAAAAAAAAAAAAAACTAGCAGAAATTTACCATCCATCATCTACTTGCCTCCCTGCATTTTTTCATCTGCCTGTCAGGATCCAAACTGGACTTAGCCCCACTGCCCCATCCCAATGGGAAGGCAAGGACTGTGTGCTATCAATGGTAGCTGAGCAACAGTAATCTCATAAGCAAGTGCTCTAAGAAAAGCAGCTCAATCCTGTTTGGTGCACAGCTAGGCAGGATTTTCCTGGGGGAAGCTCAGAGCCCATACCTACCTCTAGGATTACTGTAGAGAGAGCACTGACACCAAGGAAATGGTATTTTCTCACCTCTCTCAGATACAGCTGCCCAGAGCCATTGCTGCTGGCTGATGTAATGCAATCAGCCTATGTCAGCTAAGAAGGTTCATCAGCTGCTGAGAAAAGAGTGAAATCTCTCCCTTAAACCTAGCTCCAACCATGGACTAAGGGCACTATGTAAGGAGGAAGGTTCAGAACTGGATTCTCAATAATTATTTCCAATAATGGGAATATGGAGACTGCTAAATCAAAGGATGTTTTTTCGAACATGAGCTCAGCTACCACTTTTCAAAAGACAGCCAAGCCCAGCACAGGGATAAAGATGGTTTCTGCCCCTTCAAGCTGCATGTTCTTCATCCTTCCCATGAGTGGCCCAGTATACATGGGACACACTTATCAATGTGCAAAATGCAGAGCATCCCAGCCCTTTTACTCCAACACTGACCACGTACTCCTGCCCAAACACACACAGCCAGAAGTGACCATCCCTCCTGAAAGGCAGATATCTAATTCTTCACACTGGGAAGAGCTGTTGGACTTTTCTGTGCCCACAGTGGCACAGAAAAGTATCTTTGTATGCTGTTGCACCTTTGCATAAGTGGTGGCATGAATCTCAAACCTGGGGAGAGCCAAGCCACATGAGACTATGCTTTCAAAGAGCTCAGTCAGAAGAGGTTGGAAAAGGAAATTGGTAATGAAAGACTGAGAGATAAAGATGGATTCAAAACTAGCTGCAAAACAACGCTTCAGTGGCAGTCATCCTGGGCTGTGTGCTCTCACTGCAAGTGCTGACTCCTACATCCTGCCCTGGCCTCACTTCTCCTGTCCTGCCTCCACTGAGCATCTCTGCTCCAAGTCCCAGGGGAAAAGCACAGTTGTCTCATATGAGTCCTCAGCACCAGGGATGAGAAAGGGTGGAAGTGCTCACCAAGTGCAGTGTGTCTGCTTTCTGGGTCTGCCTCAGGCGGCTCTTCTGGGCAGCAATGCGATTCTTCTCCCTCCTTTGGACTTTCCTCATGTCATCAGAAGAGTCCTAGGGAAACAAGACAAGGAATGACTGGGTAATTCTCTCCCTCCTCCTCCTGCAGGGCAGTAGTTGGGAAAGGGACACAGCAGATAACATCATTGAAGCACAGGACACACCCTCCACAGCAGTATAAAGCTGTAGCCCAGGGGATGTGTGATGCTTTTAGTACCCCTGTTTCCAGGAGGGGCACATCTGACATCCTTGGGGAGCCCAGAACAGCTGGGAAATGACCACTGTTTCTTCACCAACACACTGGTCTGGCATATAGTTTAATGGACCAGAGTAAGGAGTTCCCTCTGGAAAAAAGACAATTTGAATTCTTCTACAGAAAACCATTTCCTTTCCTGTCTCTCTGCAGGGCAATGGCACTGCAGACATTCCAGCTCCTTGGATATACCATTTTTCCAGATATTCAGCCTGTGTTTTCCTCTTTTCACCCCTGTTAGTCCCTCCCTTCTCCATCACCCTTCTGTCTCAGGCTTTATTTGTTGCAGACCCTCACAACACAATATGGCCCCTGTTTTGTTTAACCAGACAGACTCAGAGCTTTTGTTTTTAACACAGATCTTATCTGCTCCACCTCTCTTATCTCTGTCCTTGCTCTTTTCTGGAGTCCCCTGTTAGCAATGCCTGTAGTGCTGACTGCAACAGTCCCAAGCCCCTTAGGCAGGGGAGAACAGAGGTCTCCAGGCTTCAGGTAATGAGCTTCATGCACCAGCCATTCTCTGCTGAGATCTGGTCCTTCTGCTGCCTTCTGACAGTTGAAACTGTCACACAGACTTTCATCTTCTATTTTCATATTGCACTGCCCCTCTTGTGGACTCCTTAACATTCACATCACCACTTCTCCACAAGACTACAAAACTCAGCCACAAAAGTTATCTTCCCAGCCCATTTATCTGTCCACATCCTCTCCCCCCTCCCCCAAACCTAATATATTTTTCTTTGAACTTAACCGTTTTATCCTTGCCTTCAGTACCCTGAAAATGTCTCAGATACAGCAGCTCCCACATCCTGCATCAAGTCCAGTCCCTATCCTTTGGAAAACCTTGTGCTTTATCCCTGTCTTTTCCAGGATACAAGCCAAGATGCATTCCCATCCTTGTCTGGAAGCCAAAAATCATCTGCCTTGATGAACCCCAAGTTTTCTGAGCAAAGTCTCAGGCACTTGCTCTTGTTGCCAGCCCTAGAGAAATGCCAAATGACAGATAAAATAAAGTTTAGCCAGAAAAGGCAGTGAGAATACCTCAGACTCGTGTCTGTATCTGCCAGCAAAAGACCTACCATTAAGGTATGCCATGCAACAAAACAAAATCCCTCTGTGAAGCATCACTGACATGAAACACTGCTGAGGCTGAACAGTAAAGAAAGCAGATCCAAAGTAGCAGGGCTTTTCTGGGTCCCAAGTGCTGTCCACAGAAGCAGGAAGCAGGCAGGTTGCCCCTGAGCTGCCCTGGTCCACGGCCAGGAGGTGCCTGCTCCGGCTCCTCACCAGAGCACCAAGTCACACCAAAACTTCCTGCCTGCCTGGCATGTATCACAGGATCCACCATGCCTGGGGGTCCTGGGCCCCCAGCTGCCCCTGGTATAGCCCCAGGGGACCAGGTCATCTCTCTCTGCCCATACCCAGCTCAGCGGCTGGAGCTTCTGCCAGGGCCCTTGGCTGAGCCCTGCATCTCTTTCCCCACAGCCATTCTTAGAAAGCTCTGCCATATTGCACTGTGAAAACACAGACAGTGGGTGCCACCCTACTTCCTGCCCACCCGTGGCCCACCCTGAAATAGCTGTGGAGAGCTGGGGAAGGGCCCCTGCTTTACCTGCTTGCTGGGAGGGGGAGACTGGCTGAAGCTGCTGGAATCACTGCTGTCAGAGCTGTGAGGCATGGCTGCTGTTTCTGGTGCCCAGGGTCTCTTCAGCTTCCTTTGTGCTCTTGGTGTGCCTGCTTTCTGTCTTGCTTCTTTGCCTCTCCTCTGTCCTCCTGTGTCACCTCTGATGTGGCCCTTGGCTTCCTACTCTCACCTGTCCCAGAAGCTCTCTGTCCTCCTGCCCAGCACTCCGACACTTTCGCTGCCTCTCCTCTCAGAGCCTCTGCACCTTCCCTTTAGATCTCAGCCTCCTGTGGTTTCTCAGAACCTCAGGGATGTAAGCTGAGTCACGTGGCCGGAAACTTTAAGGCAAAGAAGTAAAGTTACAGAAGAAGAAAAATTTTTTTAAACCAATNGCACCACTGACGCTGGTCCCGGGGAGGGGACAGGTGCCCTCAGCAGCTGCCACATAAACACTGCTCCTGCAGGTGGTTCACGTGGGCACCATCTAGCACCAGTCCCATTTAAGAAGAAAGGCTCAGGATCATAGAACATTTGGACTGGGTTGGGTAGGACTAGTATTTTCTATAAAGCAAAGCTATTTAGCACTTTCATTAGTATGTCACCACTGGCCATAAGAGAACAGCAGCCCTGGCAGACAAAGTGCTGTAAGTATAAGAATCTATGGATCAGCCCATGCAGACAGCAGCAAGGAGAAGCCGCTTTGGATCCCGTTCTCTGTCCCCCTGTCTGTGCTCTCTGGAACTACTTCTACCCCTAGCATGAGCCTCAGAAAACTAAAGGTGTCCAGTCAGCCCCTAGGACAGCAATGCTTCAGGGGTACCCTCGGAGTACCCCATGCTAGTGGCTCTGGAGGTGACAGTGCAGGAGTAGGAAGTGCCAAAGCAGGGACCATTTGCTTTCTGATCTGCTCATGTCACCAGATCCAGCAGGGTGAGCCAGGGCCACATGCCAGCAGGCTCTCCATCCACAGACAGAAGCACACAACTTCGGAGATGCTAAGTTCTTGCATGTGCAATAAGGAG
Source organism: Hypocryptadius cinnamomeus (assembly GCA_013400635.1). NCBI lineage: Eukaryota > Metazoa > Chordata > Aves > Passeriformes > Zosteropidae > Hypocryptadius > Hypocryptadius cinnamomeus. Next base: position 245,867 of record VYZP01008728.1, on the reverse strand, counting down.
CAGATATAGAAACAGCCATGAACCCATCTACAGTAACCCACTCCTGTGGAAAACAGCAATTCCCAGTTCCCAGCTTACTGGTTTTTGTTATCTGTGGGTCTTTTAGTTGAGTTTCTCCTGCCTCAGGCAGGAACAGCTAGCAAGTCTCAGCAGCAGGACATAGGTAAGGGCACTTGAGATAGAGTCATCATTTGGGAAAGAGTATTGGAAATAATTTCTGTATTGCAGCACAGAAAACACACCTCCAGAGAAGCATGTGTTTGGAAGACAGTGCAGACTTGCATGGGCACTGCTAGCATTTCTTCCCATCCTTGCCACTCATGGAGCCAACACAGGAGCAAACATGGCCAAAACCAAGAACTGCTGCAGGCTGGGTGGCTCAGGGAAATCTCCTGATTTAGCTCCAATAGTGAAACTACTCCATGTGATCCATTTCCCTTTTTAGAAACGTCCTGTGGCACTGGTGTTCTACTCTTATCCCTTTTATCTGAACATTTCACAGCACTGAGTGTATTTTTCCTCCTGGTGTGCTGTATGGAAATGCTAGGACCCACCACACTTTTTAACATGGCTGCAAGGGTTTGCTAGGCATGACCCACATTGAGGGACCCAATTTCCTGGAAGCACAGCCCCCCTGTAGCACACAGGGCTCTTCTGGTGCAGCTGGCTCCAGAAATGGAGTAGCCAGAGGGTTCAGTGAGGTGAGAGGTGTTGAGTTCAGGCCTCCCAAGGCAGTGGCTAGCAGCACAACCCTTGAAGGATCCATGAGCTCGCTGCATCACTACACTTCCTCTGAACTCTGCAACCCTGTGCGGCACTTCCTTTCCAGCACACTGGTGGATTCCCACTCTCCCGAGGAAACCACACTCTTCTGCTGGTGAGCAGGTCTCAGAGACTGCCTGGCCTGTCCTGCTCTGCAGGCTGCTGGATGGAGGGAGCTCCTTCCTCAGAGAAAAATATCCTTGTTCCATTATTTGACAAATTAGCTGAACTCCTTCCTTTTGAACCTAGCAGGGCCAGCATCTGGGAGGCAGCTGGGAAGGTGGTGGGGCTGTTGGCAGAAGGTAGTGAGGGAAGCTGAGTGTCCTGCCAGGAGCTGGACAGTCAGTGCAAAACTGTCCAGAATGTGGCTATGGCAAAGGCTGTTCTTTGATCCACAGGAGGAGGGTTTTGAGTGCACCTTGATTTGCCCAGAGCTGGGCTTTTATTAACAGCTGATGAAGATACCTCAGGAGAGAGCAACAGCATGGGAGAGGGTCTGTACACTTGGTCTTTCTGAGCAGGAATGAGAGAGCATCGCTTTCCTTGCCTTGTCCAAACACACTCTTTTCTCTTGAACTGGCCATGATGTTAATGAATTCCTGCCACTTATGAGCAAATAAGCATCTGTAAGTAAGACAAGTGTCTCCTGGTGGGAAGATGGCCAGAACCTTCACAATGCTTCTCTAGGCTGGGCTGGACCCATGTTTTCTCCTGACAGGCAGAGAGAGCCCCCTGCCATTTCTCTGGTCAGAGATGTGATCCCCCAATCCAGAGCAGCAGAAACCACCAGTATGGCTCCACCAGCATCTGCTCACAGCTTTGTGGGAACTGATCTGGGCACCTGCTGGAGGAACAACAAGGGGAGCTGATTTCCTACTGCCCCTGCCCAGGCTCCCTGCCTCTATGAGGGGGAGCTTCAGGAGTCAGTATCCTAATCTCTGTGTGTGACTTAGGTGACTAAATTTACACTGTGAATAATATTCCCTGACTTTCTCTCTGGGATCATTTCGTTTTCTTTGATCTTAATCACAGTAGCTGTGAAATCACTGTCAGTGGCACTGGAAAAACTCACCACTATTAGGCTACTGCCATACCAGCAACTTGATGGAGAAAGGATGGTTCCAGAGGTTTTTAGGGGGAGGACACGACCAACCTTGTATTTGTCCCTTGTAAATTACAGCAGGCAATGCTGAAGGGAGTCTTGTTCTCCCAGGACACAGTGGCTGCAGGGACTCGGGAGCCTGGGCTCAGTGTGATCTCAGCTGTGGAGAAATGGTTTGAAAGCAGCAAGATGCAGTTCAGCAAGAACAAATGCAAATGTAAAGTGAAGCAAGCTGTAGGTAGAAGATCTGGGGAATAACCCATGGGGCAGCAGAATAGGAGGCAAAAATTCAGGGCTTGCAGAGCACTGAAAACCAAAGCTTTGCCACCAGCAAAGGGATCAGGTATTGACTTGGGGTTCTGGGCAGGGCAGAGGAGATGACTGCCTTGTGCTGCCTGTGCCAGACCCTTTCAGAATCCCAGGCCAAGAAGTGGAGTAGTCTGGAAGAAAATACAAAGGATAAACGCACAAAAATATTGCCCTAAGAGAAAGGAGTGAAGAAGTTGTGCCCATTTAGCCTAGAAAAGAGAAGTCTTGGGGGTGGGAAGTGGGTGGTGAGGAAGGAACAGTCTTTCATATGTTGTAATGGAAAGGGTGGTCAGCTGTTTCTGTGCAGCCAAAGCAGGGTAAGAAGCAACAGGCTCCAACTGCAGCAGGAAAGGTGGAGGTCTGATACTTGAAGCAAGATGAGGTTAGGAAGACCTTGGAATGGGCAATTCAGGAAAGTTATTCAAGCCCCTTTCCATGAAGTGGCTGGGAAGAAACCTCTCTCAAAAGAAATCCAAGTTGAATCCTGCCTCTGTGGGATGGATTATGTTATGAGTTATGTTCCCAAGGTTTAAATAANCAAGCAAGATTTCAGCCGGGCACTCCCACGTTATCTCCCTCTGCCTGAAAAACATTTTCCATTAACACAACGCCCCAGTGACTCACTCCTCCGCCTCCTCAGGCACAACACCGGGGAAAAAAAAAAAAAAAAAAAAAAGGGGGGAGGGAAAACAAGTGCACTACTAGGATGGGTTCCTCAGAACCAAGAGAGCACATGGGGTATTTTTCAACCAGCTTTGCTTCAAAGCCTCTTTCCCTATGTCCCAAGTGTGCAACCAGCTTCCTCAGCACAGGTGAGTGCTGGAGTTTCCTTTTAAACCTGCTGCTCCAGAGCTCTTGCCTGCAGCAGGCCTATGACAGCAACATTCAAAACAGCATCTCAGCCCATCCACCTCACTCATCTCATTTGCACGGCCATTCAGCGCATGGTGCTATTTAAAAATCCAGCCTACAGCAGTTACCAACTTCAGCCTCCTGTAAACCACCAAGGTTGCTTCTGCTTCACATGTAGCATTTTATGCAAATAATTTCTTACAATATTTGGACAATTGAAATTACTTGTTTATAATTCCTCACATGAGTTTGAAGACTCTTGCAGAAATCAGTGCTGAGAATGGCTGTGTTGAACAAAGTCCCTGCTCTCTACCAGATGCCTCTGCCATGTCCTGCTCTGCCAGCACCTGTTGTCCTGTCTGCAATATGTGCAGCTTCCCCAGTCTCTGTCACCAGGGCTATTTCATCTTGACTGAGCTGAGTGTGAGAGTGAGGTTGTGCCAGGAGAGCTGAAGCATAGTCCCACCAAATTCATCCCACTTGGCACAGAGCAAACACCAAGACTTTCAGTCCTTACTGGGTGCAACCAGCCAAAGTACAGGAAACAGATACTTTACACCCGGAGTGTCTGATAAGTGACAAGGGTTGTAAGTCAAGCATTCAAAATTACGGAAATTCCATAATTAAATCCCTAAAGCACACTGCATTTATGCCCTCATGCTGTGTAACATGCTGTGCTCTGCAGCTGCACGATCCACTAGGGTTTACTCCCTGGGATGGCCATGTTACCTTCATGTTGTCCTGCAGTCAGCGTGCTCCAACGTCCTGCTTTTCCATTTCTTCATGGACTCTTTCTAATGCTCGGCACTTCAGCACTGAGTGAGTGTTTCAGGGTTACTAATGAAGCTGTTTTCTCAGGCAACTTTTCAGGTCCAGAGCTGAGGATGAGGGGATGGAGCTATACCTATTTAACAGGTGCAAAATAAGAGACAAAGGAGGTTTAGGTTATAAGTACTCATTCATTTTGGATACACATTTTGAACCAACTAGGATCTAAATTTTTTTATGGTTTTGGCACTATACAGCACTTAGTTTAGTCAAACCCCAGATCCTGATGTCTGTGACTGCATCTGCAAATCTTTAGCACTTCTGTAAAGCAGCTTGGGAAATGAGGAAGACGCGGCTGCTCCTGTGAAAGCTCTTGCTCATGTGGCTCACCAACTCACAGAGTAACTTCAAGACAAGGGTGGACACAGACTGAGCTCTCCAGGGAGGCATCAGCTGTCTACCCAGGAGAACCACATTTCTTTCTGCAGTCTCTTGCTTCACCAACTTGACAGGAGTTTCCCAGCCCTGCTAAAAAAGGAGGCAGCCTAGCTGTCCAGCTTATTGCTCCCTACAGCCAAGGTCCAGCCTGGGTGCTGAAGAGGTGACAATCCAGGGCAAAATGCAGGAAGTGGTCATATGCACAAGACAGCTGAAGCTAGGCTTCCCAGGCAAACCCATTTCTGGCAATTTCTAGGTCTTTGGTACTTGGCTTTGCCACTTTTATGTGGGTTTTTTTTTTTTAATGCCATTAGTAATGCTTTCTATTTTCTGTTTTTGTTTTTTTTTTTTGTTTTGTTTTGTTTTTGTTTTTTGTTGTTGTCCATATTTTAAAAGAAGGAAACTGTAGCAAGAAAATGCCAAATGTGCTAGCTTTCCAGATATGGACACCAGGCTCCAGGTAGATGGGTCCATCTGATCCCACTGGAGAGGAAGAGCAAGCTTGGCTAGAGCTGAAGGGTTGACAGGAGGTTGGCAGGGTCAGACCTCCTGCACATAAGGGAGTTTCAGTCTCAAGACATCGATTATTAGAGTTCACCCCAGGCTGTTTTGAAGGGATGAACCACATTCTCCTTCTCCTATCCTGTACAGATCAACTGGTTGTGTATTTAGTTGAGCAACCTCTAATCTGCTCCTGGCAAGGACTTAGCAGCTCATAAGCAAGTACTCAGATGTACACTTACAAGAATCTCCAGGTCAGCCATCTCAAACCCTGGTAGAGTACATCCATTCAAGGCCAAACTTCCTCTCACTGCAGTCTTCACGGGCCTTGTCTACCTTCTGGGATCAGTCAGAAATGAACCAGATCACCCAGCTGCACTCGGGACACTGAAAAGGTTCAGCTACCAGATGCCCCCCAGTCACCCAGGGTTTCTTTGCTTCCGCTGCCTGGGCTGAGCCCCCCAGTTGAACTATCCAAGCGCATGGAGGTGCTGTGTGGAGGGCGCAGATGTGTCTGACGGTTTGACTCATCTGGGTGGCAGTCTCGTTCGGCGATGACGGGGAAGGCCCAAAGAGGAAGGGCAGTGACCCGTTTAACCAGAAGGGCTGATCCACCCGGGGGTAGACTTACTGGTGATGGCAAGGGGCCATGGCCCCAGCTGCCTTTGTGCTTCCCAGTGTGTGCATTTCCAGGCGATACAAGAGCAGGAGAGGCACATGTGGCTGTTCAGCCACAGGACTCAACCTTGGCACTCTGCTACTGCTGCAGTGAATCCAACTGCATCAACCAAGCAGCAATTGTACTCCCAGGGGATGAACAATGCCTGATGGAGGATTTGATGTTCAGAGGGCTTTGGTTGAAGCCATGATCTATGGCATGGGGTGGCTGCTGTTTCTTAAATTAATATATGACTCTGGAGTGTATTACATTGCTGCGTCATGACTCCATTCAGAGGAAAATGTCCTTCAACACCACCCATCACCACAAAAGATGTTCAAGACTCCCAAGGATTGAGTACAGCTTATTTAGGGCATGTTCTTGCAGATAGACTCCGAGACACCCACCTCAGCAGGAGATGGCTGTGAACAACACTCATGCTAGTACTGTACTTTCACCCCAATGGGATCTGCTTCACTTTTGGATTACGGGGGTGTGTGCACCGGTTTTCCCTTCTCTCCACCCCATTTGGTAGGAACAAGATCTTCCCAAATCCTTCAGCTCACGCAGCATAATTGGAGGAGGTGTGCAGGATAAGCAGCTGTGCTGACTGGCTCCCATGCAGTGAGCCTGTGCCCAGGCATGTATGGCGCTTGTACAAGCGGTGCTGGAGCCCAGCACGTCAGAGGCAGCGTGGGGCAGGACAGACAGCGTGGGGCAGAGTGGCTGTGCAGGAGGGGACAGGGGAGCTGTGCAGAAGGTACACCTGGTGCCTGTGCAAGTAGAGCTGAATGGCAGAACCACACTGGCAGAGTTACCAAAATACACAAATGGGTATAAGCCCCATCGGCCTGGACAGCGCACTGGCACGTGCTGTCACACCTTGGCACACACAGCTCTCGCCTGCTGCCAGCTCTCTGGGAGACAATCCAGAGACCCAGGGCAGACTGCTGAGGGAGGCAGTGGCAGGGCTGAGCCTCTGACCCAAACCTGGTCCATCCCCCAGAGCCCCCAGCCAGGGCTCTTCAATGCCTTTTTGAGAGAAACACAGGGAAGGAGGCCCATGGTCAAACGCCCAAACACCAAGGGAGGACTTCCTTAGTGCTGGCAGTTTCAGAAGGCTTGTAAAGTCCCACAAGTTTCCCCTGGGGGCTCAGAGCAGCAGATGGAGGGAGGGGGAGCAGTTTCAGATGATCACCAGTCCTGTGCTTTCCATCCTTGCATTTTGGTACCCTGCCAAGAGAGAGGTGCTCTGTAAATGTAATCAGCCTCCCAGGACATGGCTACTTTTCCTACAGCTTTGTATGTGGCTGCCAACACCAGTGCCCAGACACAGGTGACCTGCACCCTCCCATGGCACCTCATCCCTCATGGTGCTTCAGAAGCGGAATGAGGGAGACATGCTACACCCTAAGCCATGCCAGCAGTGATGGTGCAAAGCCCTGACTTGAAGACTTGGTCCTCCTGGTGTCATGATTAATGCCAAAGTTGGTTTTAAAGAAGGGGCAGGAAAATGGAAACTCCTTACCACCATTCTTTACCTGAACCCCAAAGCAGATGTCCAAGAGTCATGGTATCTTGAATCTTATTTAAGCCAAAGTTTTTACTTCAGTTTTGGGTATCCTTGTTTTTCATATCAATACCTGATCCTTTGTGAGCCATCTGAAGCTGTTGGCCAGCAGGGCATCTTGTCCACCTGCACAAACCAGTTTGCTGGCTCTGTGAGAAGTGTGTCAGTTTACCAGTGTGAAATGAGTTGTCTTTCCATTTCTTTGAACATCTTGTGAGGGGGTGAGCAGAGGAACAGACTTATCTCTAAGCCAGGAATTGCTCTGCACGTCTCTATCGCGCGGCATTTCACTAGTTTCCACTCCAAACTAGTGGGACTTTTAGTCCCTGCATAGGGAAATTTTCCTGCAGCCCTAATTTAGGTCAGCAGCATCTTTGGATGTCTACTGATTTCATAGCAGGAAAGACAGAAGCAAACACAGTAGCCCAGGGAAGCCTCCCCCCATCTACCATGGCATTACAGTTATAAAGGATGGGTGTACTCTTCTTCATCCCATTCCCCATGCAGCCTTCCTCCTTTCCCCACTGCTGCACAGTGAGAGGGACCCACCAGGTAGCTCTGTCTTGAATTTGGAGCACAGCCTTGAACCCTTTGACACTCACATCTAAACCAGCCAGGTGCCAGCTGAGCCACACTGCAGAGCATGGCTGGGATAAATGCAGAGTTGCTGCTAGCCCAGCATGCAAACTCAGCTGCCAAGCAGTGTGGGACCTTGCAGCCACAGCAGATGGTTGCTGTCAGATGAAGAAATGCGCTGCTCCAAAGCCCTGCCTGAATGAGGCTCCATGTCATGCAGGGTACACTGGCTGTTTGCATTGCTCCTAAAACTTGTGCACGTGATCCAGCAACCTGAGGCTTTTCAACAGACAGCGGAACAGGTTCCTACATCCACTTTGCAGACACAGAGAACACCTTGCACCTGCAGCTGAGGGGTTTCTTTGGACCAGTGAGTCTGGCTTTGCCAGCCTGTTACACTGGCTGCATGTGGTGCCATCATGCTGCCTGGTCATACAGCAGTGCCAGCATGCACCAGCACCTGACTACCTTAGCCACTCATCCATTACCTGCTGTCTGGAGCGAGAGAGTGAATCAGGTCACTGCCTCCAGGGAAGGTCTGCACAGAAGAAAAGGGATGCCTCACTTGGCAAACACCTGCAAAATGCAGCAGTGACTCTGCTTGGCACCCACGGAGTTTGCCTCTGTCACAGAAGTCTGCAGCCCACTTACTGAAAGGCATTTGCCAATACCCACACATTAGCTGTAGTGTAAACCCCGTCTCGCTGCTTGTCTGATCCCCAAGTGTTCAGCACCACCTTGAGATGAGCTGTCAGTAGCCATTTTATCCTCAGCCAGAAACTACATGTTAGCCTGCTAGTGTCTCCATTGGATTTGGGAGCCTGTAGGCCTGTGGCACAGCCTTGCTGCCCAGTTCTTTCTGACAACCCCATGACATTTCAGCACAAGCAGGTATCCAGCAAATCCAACCAGCCCAGATGATGCTGCTGGAATTGGGGCCATGGCAAAGCAGAGGCAGGAACTGCAGTGTCAGGAGTCAGGACTTCCCCTGACGGTGTCACAGATGACAACTCAGCAAGTTAATTCTGCAGAAACTAGATAACATCAGCACAAGGTGGTGGTTACTGGCAAACGATCCTGTTCCTGAAGCTTCATCTGAGACGTGACAGGCTGCTGTGAAACCCTTCTGTCAAGGAGGCCCAAACTCTGCTTTTGCTGAAACCCATGTGGGCTTCTGGAAGTAGCTTCATGCTGGTATTTCCTAGGAGCACTAGGTTGCAATGCTGGGAGCCACAGCTGGAAAAGTCCATCACCTTGCTAACACAGGGCCTTTTTGTCTAGCAGAGTCCCTTGAACTACACAGGGATGCAGAGCTGTCAGTCTTACCCACGGTGACCCACCTCCTGCCTTGAGCAGCAAAAGCTTTTCCTTCTCCTCCGGGCCTAACCTTTCTCCAATCCCTATGGCACCCCACTTACACTCTGCACAAGCACAGCAGGACACAGGACTGGAGAGAGGAAAGTCCTGCCTTCCTTCCTTCTTGGAAGTGACTGAAGTTCCATAAATCAGCATTAAAGCCATCCTAGTACAACTGGGCTCACTCCCTGCCCCCTGGGTAGGCTTTGCTCACAAAGAAATTTTCAGGCCAGGCAGTCACACTACTGCCTGTTCTACCAAATATGTCCCTGGGCAGAAGTCTACTTGAGTTGGTTACTCCACTTAAAACAAACCAAACCAAAGAACACCCACTTTAACTCCACAGCAAGGTATCTGGAGCAGGGCTTTTCACCACCAAATTAGCTCATCACTTTAGCTAATTGGGAATAACTTCTTGCTGACCCTGACAGACAAAAGCAAAGGCTCAACACCATTAAGCTCTCTCATCCCACAACCACACACTGCATCTTCAGCCTAAACTCAGCCCCAGCTGATGCATGGGCTGCAAAGGTTCTGGCCTTTGTGAGCTGCTCTGTGTCTCCCTGCTAGCCTCAGCGCCAGCTCCTTCACCACCTTCTCCCCAAGTGTGTGGTGAGGAGCTGAAATACCTGTGCTGGGCAGGAGACCCAGCTGCATGCAGGCAGAGCCACTGAGGCTGTCACAGGTGCTGAGGCTTGGGGAAGCATCACAGGCACTGGCTGTGCCTGGAATTACAACTCGGTTGCAGTGGAGGAGTCAGCCTGAGCTGACAGGTGCTTCCAGAGCTTCTGCTCCTGGGGGTTCAGATGCAGAGAAAAGGCAAACTCCAGCCAATTATGTCATGGGCGCCAGCCCTTCCTGGTGGCCCGGACCAGCAAGACCTCCTGGCTGCAGGGAAGGATCTTTTCCTCATATGGAAAGTGTTGGTGACAGAGCTGCTGACAGCAAGCTCCCTGCCCATGGGGCTGGCTACACCTCTGACAGCAGCTGCCCTGCCTGCCTCCATCACCCACCTGGGAGATGACCCTGGCCACCCCACCAGCTGCATGGTGTGGGGAGACTCATGCCCCTAACCAGGGACAAGTGACCCACCCAGCTCTGCCCACAGAGCAGTTTCTTGAGCCCAGCAGGAGCATGATGCCTCCATGCGAGCACGGGATGCACATGGACCCGTTCCCTTCTCTTGTGCCCACCTCCCACCCTCTTTCCCCCCCACTTCAATTGCCAGCAACCAGTGATCACAAATAAGCAAAAAAGTGTGCAAAGCCATGGGGAGCCAGGTGATACTTCCAGGCTCAGGGAAGCAGCAGTTGGTTTCTCTCATTTCTCTGTGAGCATCCTGGCAGCACAGTTCTCCCTGGCTCCAGTCCTGTGCCCAGCCATGGGCCGTGCTGGTGCCAGGAGCGCTCAGCAGAGTGTGGCACCCATGGTAATCAAAGCAGTTTCCGTCACTCTTGGTAAATATCAAGGCTGGGGATTTCTGGGGCTTGTTTTCCAGCAAGCTGAGTAGAAGAACCAATAAGGACAAAGACAAATGAATACCTGTTGCCCTTGGCTCAAAATGAAACAAGACAGACAGGTCACTGGCAAAGGTTAGTTAATACCACTTACCACAGAGTTAGGGAGTCACCCTCAGCTGCTGACAAGAAGGGCAGAGGAGGCAATTTTTCATAGACAAAGTGAGAACAATACTATGAAAACTGCAAAGTAATGACGCCCAAGCATCCTCTGCTGCAAGTCAAGGGAGGGAGGGGTTGAATGCCCCATCCCCAGGACTGCACACATACCTTGCCTACAAGGGGATGGGGACAGTGGGTTGGGAGAGGATGAGGAGGAAAGGAAGAGGGCCGCAATGAAGCTTTGGGAGCATGATGGCCTGCTCAACCTCTTTGGGACAAGCTGATTGCAGGAGAGAAGGAAGAAGAGCTGGCAAGATGCTTCTAGGGAAACAGAGTTCTTGCTGCCCATGGGCCCTGACACTTGTCGGGGGTCCAGCAAGAAGAAGAGAATCAGGCATGCAGCGTAGAGCACTCACACCAAACTACTGTATCTGGACTCCCAGCCAGTTTATCCCCCACTGGCTCAGGCCTGGTGATCTTGGGCAAAGTGGTACCTACCTTTCCTTAGGAGTGAAGAGGAAAGGGTGGCTTTGCAGAGGGAACTGGGGGAATATGTGCAGGGCACCAGAGAGCTGTTACAAGCATGGAAAAGTCATGCGGCTCACCTACCCGGGATTCAGGAAAAATATGGTATCACATCACTCTGGGGAGGGCTCTGGCCTGAAGTACTAGTGAGTGTGAGAAGGAGCACAAGAGTTACGAATGTGGATCTGAATGTGGATCTCATAAAACAGAAGATGTGCATGTCCTGGAGGAGGCTTGCTGGCACCCTGGAAATTCTTGCTGATGGTCCTGGTTGTTAAACTACCTCAGGTACCTCAGAAGCAGAGAGGCCTGTGGGTGAAATGGCCAGGAAGCACCACTGTTGCCAGGTGGGCTCACATGTTTAACAAGAAACATCTGGTAGAACCATGGTATGGCACCATGAACCACAGAATGACAGAAAGGTTTAAATTGAATGGGATCTTTAAAGGTCATCTAGTTTCAACCCCCTGCCACATGAAGGGACTCCTTCCACTAGACCGGGTTGCTCAGAGCCCTATCCAACCTGGCCATGAAGACTTCCAGTGATGGGGCGTTCATCACTTCCCTGGACAACCTGTTCCAGTGCCTCACTCCCCTCATTTTAAAATGTTCTTCTATACAATCCAAATCCTCTTTCAGTTTAAAACTGTTGCTCCTTGTCCTATCACTACAAGCCCTGGTAAATTGTCCCTCTCCAGAGACCCAGAGACCTTTAGGTAGGGGAAAGGTGCTCTGAGGTGCCCCCAGAGCCTCCTCCCGGCTGAACAGCCCCAGCTCTCGCTGCCTTTTCTCACAGCAGAGGCGCTCCAGTCCCCTGCCCGTTGCTGCGGGCCCGCTCCGGACCCGCTCTGAGAGCTGCCCGCCGGCCCGGAGGCGGTCAGTGCTCGGGGAGCTCTCCCAAGCCGCGGGGCAGAGCGAGCGCTCCGGGCCCCGCACCGGGCGGTGACCGGGCGGGAGCGGAGCCGGCACCGTCCGGCNGCGGGGCCGGGGCCGTGTGAGGAGCGAGGCCACGAGAGCGGCCGGCACGGGGGCTCAGGGAGAGGGACCGGCCGCACCTGCCCGGTGCCCGGTGCCCGGTGCCCGCGCACTGCCGCATCCCGCCCCCGCCGGGCTCCTGCGCGCCTGTCTGCAGCGCCTCGTGTGCGGGTTTGGGTGGGCACGGGAGAGCCTCAGGCTGGAGCAGCCAGCGAGCGAGACTAGAGCTGTGTGCCAGCAGCCACGGCCGTCCTCAGGGCTCCTGCGCCCAGGGCCAGCAAATGCCGCTGTACAGCCAGCTACAGCTACCCACGGGAGGGATCCGTGTGTGCGCCCACCAGAACGAGGGATGCAGCCCCACCTCTGGCTGCATCAAAGACGTGGCTACCAAGGCTACCAATAGCCACGTCTACCAGGCTTCCGGCTGCAGTACCACCGGCACCAAACCCTGTTCCAGAAGTACGAGATGCCTTCAGCTCTGCTCCAGTAGTGGTCCACAGTGCACCTCACACAGGATGGGGTGGTGTGGGGTGGCCAGGAGGTGGCTTCCTGGCCTTTCAGAAGTGTCAGCTGACTTTTCCAAGCAAATCTACGTGACCGGTCCCGGCATGAAGTGGATCCAAGTGCAAGGACATTGCCACAGGTAGAACGATTGCATTTTAGGTTTGGGAGCGTGTTCTGGCACGTGGCAACACAGGCTGTGCCTGGCATGTGCCCTCTGCTCCTGCCCATGCCCAGGAGATGTCACTGTAATGCACAAGCCTGTCCAGTGGACCATCTATCCCATAGCAAAATTTTTCATTCCGAGAAGGTGGGAGCTGGGTTTTGAGAGGACAGATGTCAAGAACATCAAATAGCCTGTCTCCTACAGGAACCAGGAGGGGTTTGCAGTACACAGAGATGGAACTTTGCACTGCACGGAGATGGAACCTTTTCCATTCAACAGTCACAGGCTGTGGCATAAACGGGAAGAGGCCCAAACCCTCTGCTTTAATTTTATTGTTTTACAGCCCAAACAAATCACCTGAAAAAGAAATGCCCTAAACTTTGAGTGTCAAACACCTTGGTACTGACTGAAATACAGCAGAAGGTTGTTCAGGTGACAGAATGAGGGAGTGGATTGGACTAGGAAGGACCTTAAAGATAATCTCGTTCCAACCCCTGGGCCTTGCTAGGATTCAGCTCCTGCCCAAGCCTTGGTTGGAATAGCTGAACATTAAACTGATGTAGATACATCACTCTTCTGCTGCTACCTTTGCTAGCTGCTTCTAGCATGCTGGGTTTCAAAGGGCACCTTTTATTTCTCTTCCAAGCCAGCTGTTTTCATAGAATAAATTTTTACTGCAATGTGGCTATTCACTAGAGAAAGGCCATCACTGGAACCCACAGCACTGCCAGTGCTGCTGGAAGCTGTGTAGCAGGTGAGAGAGAGGCCTCCTGAATGGAGATGAGCACACAGGCTGTCCAGGTGAGCAAAAAGGACAGGATGCCTGTGGACAAGATGCCTGGATCATCTGGTATCCACAGGGAGCTCCCACTGAACACCAAAGAGGGAATTTATTACCATGTACACTTTGCAGAGGGAAATGAAGAGAAAAGACAAGGAGGCCTAACACATGCTCTGCATCTTTTCAGCAGAGCTTAATGAAAGGCAGAGGTATCACGTTTTTCAAAGAATGAAGATTGGCTCCTGACAGCAGCTGAGGAATGGGTGAGATCTGAGCCATGAACTCCACAGTCTGGGCAGAAGGAAGCACAAAGGCACATAAAGGGATCACCAGCACAAGGACATCGTGACAGCTCCCCTGTCTCATCCCTGAAATGAGTTCAAATTGCTGTATTTGGGATTGAAACACAAAGGACCAGTTAAGGATGACATGGTCTCCCTCCACCTTTCCAAGCGGCAAGCCATGCCCACCTATCCTCTTTGGTGCAGCACTGAGCTACTTCTTGCTTGACAATAGTCAGAGCTGCCTCCAAGGTTCCCAGCTTTCTAGGGTGAATTCTCCTGGCCCACAGCTGCTAACACAATCATCAAAACAGCTCTGGGATCTGCTCCACTGTGCCACTCAGCCAGGAACACACTGGCCTGTTCAGCCCTGGCAGATGCTGCCACAGTGCTGACCCAAACAGAGCTACAGGAGGACAGCATACGCAAAGGTAACATTTACTGAGAGATACAGAACTGAGTATTATGAAGGACATACATGGATGGAGAGGGTAGCGACACCACTGCAGAGGGCAGCTTGGACCCCCTTCCCAGCATGCCAGGAAAGGAGCTGGATGCTACCGGACAAGTAACACAATGGAGATAACTGTGGCATATGTGTTTGTAACAAACAGACCATTATAACATACATTTCTATGGGATCACATCTAGTGATTATATAAATCCATATAGAGATCACTGTATAAAAACTTTGTAAAAAATACTTTAAAAAAGTGTAAAAATGTGCATTCAAAAGCACGGCCGACACGGACAGCTGGGCTGTAAACATTATACTGAGTGTGCTTGTGGGGGGCGCCTGCGCCACCGAGCCCCGACAGGCCTGCCCACCAGACGGGGCTGCATCAAGTGTTTGTGGTTCTTGGGTATGGGTTTCCCTCCGGAGCGTGCGCCAGGAGCAGCTGCAGCCTCTGGGCAGGGTGCTGGTGGGCACTGCCCTGCTGCCACTCCTCAGCCTGCAGCCCCTGCTACCCACGGGCTGCATGCTCCTTGCAGGACACGCTGTGGCTTTGTGGGTCCCAGGGCTGAAAGCAGGCTGAAGGGCTGTGATGACGTATCACAGGGAGGTTGCCCTCACTGGCACCACCAGCCCTGCTCCCAGGTTCAGCCTCAGAGTACATGGTTGGCAGGTTCCTGATCTTCTCTGTTCCCATGTTTGGTCCATAGTTCCCAAGGAAGCCCACTGGGTCCTGGCTGCACCAGGCCTGGGTGCACAGTTCTTCATACAGTACATACATTAGAGACCCTGGAAGACCCTGTGCCACTGTCTCCTCCTCCTGGCCCTGTGCCACCTTCACTTCTTCTCTAGCTGCTCCAGCAGTGGGTTGGCTTCGCTCTCAGGCGTCTTGATGCTGTCTGTCCGCACGATGCAGGTGGGACGGTGCCGGTTCAGCATCAGGATGAGCTGCTGCCTCTCCTGTTTCAGCTCTTCTATCTGGGCCTTCAGCTCAGCATTCATGAGCTCTAGACGCTCGGACTCCTAGCAGGACAGGAACACAACCGCATGTGACTTTATCTAGCAGGACAAGATACAAGAAACAATTTGGCCAACATGCCACCTCTGCTCGGTGCTGTCCCTCAGCCCCTGCAGCAGGGGAGCAGGCTGAAGACTTGCCAAGGCATCACATCCC
Organism: Hypocryptadius cinnamomeus; assembly: GCA_013400635.1. Classification (NCBI taxonomy): domain Eukaryota; kingdom Metazoa; phylum Chordata; class Aves; order Passeriformes; family Zosteropidae; genus Hypocryptadius; species Hypocryptadius cinnamomeus. The sequence goes on along the minus strand of VYZP01008728.1, from coordinate 230,499 downwards.
TCCAGGCAGTTCATCCCCAGCCCTGCTGCCTTGTGCTTGGCACTTAGTGCCGTCACACAGAAACACGCAGCCACCACCTGGGGCAGGTCTCTGCCACACCCCAGCAAAACCTGTGCCTGGCTGCTTTCCGTGGTCTAGTAAGGTGTTTGGGAACAAACCCATGTTTAAGTTTTTACCCAGCCCATCTGTAAGCATCTGCCCTTATGAAATGACTCCTTCCAAGTTGTGTCATCTGCCCATGTCTCACCACTGTTTGCAAAAAAACAGCAAGGTGCTGTGACAATTTTTCTGCCCTGGGGTTAGCATCTGGCCTGAGTGAGAAAATCTTTAGGACTTTGGTCAAGGGGCCAGCACACTGCCAGCCCCTGTCCTGTGCCACACTCATAAGGGTATTCCTGCTCCAGGACTGAGGCAGAGACATTATTATTCCTCTCTCACTGCAAGCCCAGAGCCAACCTCCAGCCCGCTCCAGCCCTGGTACCGTGGGTAAGCTCTGCCTGGGCATGTACATGGCCACCACCCTCACAGCCTCACGAAAAGCAGGGGCTGTATTTTCCCAGATAAAAGCACTGGAGCAAGGGGTGGCAGAGGGGAAGCTCAGGAGGCAATGTTTCCTGCAGCTGGAGCACTGTTCTAGGGAAGTCCGTGCTGTGCCCTGGGACAGACTGGGGCACGCACCCGCTGCAGGAACTCCGTCCTCTCCTTCTTCTTGTTACGACATCGTGCTGCCGCTACTTTGTTTTTCTCCCGGCGCCTTTTCCTCCTCTCTTCTTCCTCATCCAGCTATAACAAGACAGAGAAACCCAGATCAGAGCCAGCAGGTGTAGGTTGGGGCAGGAGGTAGTGGTGAGCACGTGGTAGCCCCACCCATGGCAGGGCAATGTGTCACCACCTGGTCATGAGCCACCAGCAACATGACTTAATCCTCACTGGAACCAGGTATGCTGCTGCTACAGCCTCTACCTCCACTTTGTGGGAACACAGAGAGGGAGACCTGTACCCACAGCTGAGGACATGGCTGGTAGGGGACAGACAACCCTTCACAGGGCTGCTCCCTCCCTGAGAGAGAGAAGAGACAGAGAATAGAGCCCCCTCCCAGAAACATGGGTGGTTTGTCAAAATACAGGCTCAGCTCTGTGAGCACAGACATTGAAAGCATCACACACAGAGCCAAGGACAAGAGGCAGAAAAACCCAGAAGATACCCCAGCTGGGCCTGCCCCATTCCAGTATCTGGGACTGTCTGCTGCAGCTTCAGCACTGTCTGAGTCACAGGGCCACCACAGTAAGGTGGGGACAGGTCCTGCATCCCCTGTGAGGAGGCAGGACACCGCAGTTCCTGCACTGTTCGCCATGACTCAGTTCTCTGTGCTCTTTGATTCAATTCACACAGGCCAAGCCAATAGGCCCTATGGATCAGAAAACCATAATCAAAGTATTGATATGCTGCAAAGCCTGCATAAATGGCCTATGGCATGCCTACATCCAAGAACGCAAGCTCCTTCAAGAAAAATCTGAGCGCTGGAAAGCCCTGCAAAGTCAGGTTAAACTTTGTAGCATGGATAGAGAAGAAAAGGTCCCCAGTGCCTTCATCCACATTTGGCCTGAAATTTGAGGTGTCAGACCGAACTGCCTCATTCCTATTGATGGATACCCAGTGGCCACAAGGTCACCCCACATGCAGACACACCAGCAATGCCAGATGGTAATGAAGGCTGCAGGTGCCATCATCCACAGTAGACTGTGCACACTGCTAACAGTCACCAAGTCCAAAACCCACTAACCAAAACATGCCAGTGTGATGCACAAAGACTGGATGAAACCTGGACTCAGCAAAGGCAAGGTGAAGGGATAGCTTAAGTAAGCTGCATGTCCAATACACAGCACATAGCATGTTGTGGAAGGCGATGTCTGAGCTTTACAGCACTAACAGTTTTGCATCTTTTCCACCTTGCTTTGCAAGCATTATACCACAGTTGCTATTTCAGCTGGGGCAAAAATACTAAGCAAAGCCAGCACAAGCTATGCACAGACTTCCATAAAGCCAGGCTGCCACCATTCCCATGACAAGGCAATGTCATGGGGCACCAATGTACCACACTTGGGAGAACTACGATGGGAACTGCACTGATACCCCCAAGTCCAGTCAGAAATGGACAGCTCACACTGCAGCCACATAACTTAGATGTGACAGGTTAGCAGAGCTAATCTGGAAGGCACTAACTCTACATTCCGCTGCCAGGTCTTACAAACATTCCTGACAGAAGTTAAAAGGAGGTGGACATCAGGGTAGATGCAATTCCCCTCTGCACATTTACCAACTACTCATCTACCCCTAAAACAGCTTCTTGGTCAATTAGTTCAAGGAGGGTGCATAGAGGCCACTTGTGCTCACAGCTCCAAAGCTCAAAAAACACCCCCAAACTTGGCTTCAAAAGTATATCTTGGGGCATAATGGCAACTGGAAGAGCAACCAGCAACTGCACCAGCCCTGGAAACTGCCTGACATTTCCATGCCCTGTTGGTCCATTCAACTAGAATTACAAAATAAGTGACCTGTCTCTGACCCTGCCTCTACCCCACAGAGGGCCCAGAAAAGGTCTGTGTCCTTTAGATGGAATACAGATGCCCAAGGAATGTGGCTCAACACAGACAGAAGAAGCTTGAACCCTTGGTTCTGCTTGTTGACCACAGCTCCTGTAGCTTCATAGAAATATAGAAAGGTTTGGAGATCACCTAGGTCCAACTGCCCTGCCACAGACAGGGACACCTTCCAGTAGGGCAGTTGCTAAAAGCTCCGTCCAGCCTGGTCTTGAACACTTCCAGGTATGAGGAATCCACAAATTCTCAGGGCAGAGAAGTTCTCTTCTTCAAGACAGCAGGTTTTCCCCATCTGCATCTGCTTGATTTCAGTTCAAAAAGGTGACATGGCCCTGGTGCTGAGGGTTAGGACATTATTCAGAGGCACACGGGACAGTGATGGTGTATCACCCAATAGCATGTCCTAGCAGTTGACCTCCAGGGGACAGATCCCTGTGGGTAGAAGTCCCTGTGGGGATGCCTCCTGAACTGCTTCAGTCAGCAGCCCCAGAGACTGAGGTGATCATCTGCCTGGGGGGCAGGGCTCAGTCCCAGAGGGAGCACCCCAGGTGGGATTCAGTGGTGGAAGAGCCCAGCAGCAGCTGTCTACACCTGTCCAAGAGGAGAGCAGCTTTCCCAGTGTGGCTGTCCACCACCCTGCAGAGAAGCTGGTCCCCAACATCCACTGGGTGGGTTTTGTGTGAGCCCCCAGGCACTAACAGCCCAATGCAGGAGATGCTGGTGCCCCTGGCAGAGCAGAGAGAGCTGCATTGCCCAGGCTCATGGCAAGCAGCCTGTCCTCCCAGGCACCACAGAGTGGCACCCAGCATTCCTGGGCTCCAGCACCCTGCAAGAGGAAAGCAGCTGCAGGCTGCATTGCAAAACTCTGCGTGGGCAGCTTCTTGGCTACTCATGGGATAAGCAGCTACTGCTTCACCTCCCTCAGGCTTTTGCTGCAAAGCCTTGCCAAGGGCAGCTCCATTTGCTGTCTTCAACTCCTCAGCTTCATGGGCCATGCAGGGGAGGAACCAGCTGCATGGAAGGTAGCTGTGCAAGGGCTGTCAGTGGGTTTTCTCTTATCCTTCCTCTATATGGCGTGTAGAGGAACAACTGGCTCAGAGAATGCTCAGCAATTCCAGTATCTGCTGCCCTGTCCCTGTCACACAGATGCCAGTGACATCACTTACCCATGCCCACAAAAAGCAAAAGCAGTGGTTGCAGGGCCAGCTCAGAGGTGCCCAAAATGCCCCAGGAAAGGAGCTGGGCCTGGGAAGACAGCATAGCCACAGAATCACCCTCTTTCTTGCCCAACCCATGAAGCAAGGCAGGCACTGCATTTGCTGCATTAATACCCAGGCCAAGAGCTTGGAAGAGAATTTGGCTTCAGCTGCAAATCCATGACTGCTTTGCCCATAGGGGAACAAAAGCCATTAGCATCCCCCAGGGCCTCACAATGGCCTCCCACAGTGCCCCTCAGCTCTTCCCTCTGCAGAGCTGTCCAGTCCTTCCCAGGCAACCTCCAGGCTGCACAAGCTGACTGGACACTCTTTTGGGCACAGAGCTCCTGTGCAAGGTGATCAGATGAGCTACATCATACCAGTTCTACCCACAGGAGTCCATCTCAAACGGCTGGAGGGAAAGAATAGGGATGCTCTGCACAGGTGGGCCTGGCTGCTGCTGAGCTTCTGCCCAAAAACCTGGGCTAAATTAAGTGTCAGCACTATTTGGAGAGCAGGTTGCCCACTGGAACTCCTATTTTACTCCTTTTAGCTCACAGCTCATCACAGGCAGCTTTTCACATCATCCAGCACCTCCTTGCTCACGCTGCCAGAGAACACAAATCACCCCATCCTCATATGGCACCATCTGAGGTAACCTCACACAGAGCAAATGCTCTGTTCAGAAGGCTGTTTATGGGACCTTCTAACAGCAGCCAGCACCCTTGCCAACATGGGACCTCTGAAATGGTGGGTTCCCAGCTCCATCTGCAGGCAGTAGGAGGTGGAAACACTCCAGTTCAGCTGGAGTCAAAGACTGGACAACCAACACATGGGACATAAGGAAAACCCTGTCCAAGCATCTCCCTAGTCCCTTCAGCCTGTTTCTGACATGGCAGCCTGTGGTACCAAGCAGAAACTACCCACCTTTCCCATCCCAGGAAACCCGAGGTGAAGCCAGGGCCCACCCCAAGCAATGGGGCAGGGGCAGCTCCCACCCCTGCGGCACAGGCTGAGTCGCTGCTCCACACACCCCATTCCCGCTGGAGAGGCAACACCAATGCCAGAAGCACCTAGGGCTTGTTGACATGGGTGACAGGTTGTGTGACTTCTACTCTGGGTGCATGCCCCAACCTAGGGACACATTGGTTGCAGCAGACCCCACTCCACACGCAGGGTTTGAGTTCAGATGGCTGCCAATTGCTGCACTGCACCAGGTCTGGGACACTGAGGCTACCACTGCCAGCCAGGGACAGGAAATCAGGCAGGGAGAAGAGGCAGCTAGTGGAGCAGCTGCTAACACACATGCACATCACCAAACGGAGCTTATAAAACATGCTGCTGGCCACTGCTACTGACAGCCAAGCACAGGCAGGAGGGAAACCCAGGCAAATGCAGACAACAGCCCTGCAGGGCCACCTGCAGCCAGCAGCCTGCAATACTCACCTCACTTTTGACTGGCTGGGGTCTCTTCCCAAGCTTCACCTCCAGGAACTGGAGCGGCGAGATCATGGCGCCGATGTTGCGGATGTCAGCGCACTTGAGCTCCTCGGCGGTCAGGGCTGTGCCAGGCAGGCCTGTCAAGGGGCCCAGGCCAGGCAGCGCACCAGCCGCCAGCGACGGGTCGGGGATCTGCCCTGGCATCATAGCAGGGGAAACAGCTCCGTAGGCTGCAGGGGGACAGAGACATCACATTACAACCCAGTTACAGGGCTGCATGACACAGCACGGGACAAACTCATGCTACAGTCCCATCACCTACAGGGGTATGAATCAAGGAAGGCAGACATTCTCCCCCAGGAAGGGCAAAGGCAGAGAATAAGCAGAATCTGTATTATAGAAACCAAAATATATTAATCCCGCCAGGAACAATAGGCTACTGGGGTGTAGATCAGGAAGGGAAGAGACCTGAGAGGCAAAGCACCAGAAGAACAGGAGCTGGCTGCAACAACAGTGATGTGATCCCATGGACACCTTTCTCAAGGTTTGCTTTTAGCTGAATTTTTATTAATTAATGTGTGGATTATTAGTACAAGAAGAAAATGGCACAAAGAGGACCATAATATGCCCTAGGCTGGATTCCTTCTGGGCAGGCTCAGCCACTGGTCAGGGCTGGGACACAGCACAGAAAGACCACAGATAAAACTGCAAGAAAAAAACTCCACCACTGTACAAACATCTCTCAGCACAGACATGAGGAAACAAAGGCTGGAGGGGAAGGGAAATGGTGCAAGGTTCAAAAGTCCTCTTCTATCAGGAAAAAAAAAAAAAGTGAGAATAGGATCAGGGCAAACTTCAGCAAGTCACTTATAGGGAGGTGAAAGGGAGTTATCAATAAGTATGAAGAACAAGCAGCAAAGATATAATAAAATTCAACCTAAAATGGGAAGTCATAGAGCTGGAGCTGTTACATCAGTCCAAAAGCCATTGGAGCAGATGGTTGTTGGCTGCAATACAGGTACATCCCTGCTGTGTAACTGGCCTGGGACACTCACAAGTTACCTACTTACAACATTCAGAGTCAACTTCTGTCTACACAGCAGCCATTTGCCCCTCTTCTTCAACTCAACCACATGTCCCAGTGTGTGTGCACTGTTCTCCTTGCTCTGCCCATCCAGAGAAGTCCCAGCACACTGAAGGAGCCTCCAGGCATCCACCCCATTCTGCCCCTGTGCAGGAGGCACCAACACAGCAGGGATAAGGACCAGCAATGTCAAGAGAGAAACAGACTAAAGGAGTGGACCCAAAATCTCAGTGTGCAGCTTCCGGCAACCACAAGAGCCAGTCAGAGGGCAGGATTCAACAAACAGCTGGGGAAACTCATGGAGGCTCTCTCAGCACCAAGTGTCAGAGAAAGGAGGAGCATTAAATGACAGATAACATGCACTTGCCCTGCTCTTTCCAAGCATCCACTCTGCTGAGAGACCAGGTAACAGGCGATACAGACTTTTGGCCCAGGCAGTACAGTCGTGCAGACTCACACACACAGACCTAGCCAAGCCAGCTGCCACAGCTGCTCAGCACTTGCCATCCTGGGGTGACAAATCTATGTCAGTACCAGGCTGAAAACTTGAGTAAAGCTGCATGTGAGACAGAACTGCTGGATCACAGAATCACAGAACAGTTGAGGCTGGGAGGGATCTCTGGAGATTGCCTGGTCCAACTGCCTTGCTCAGGTGGAGTCAGTGGGAGCAGGCTGAATAGGGTTAATCATGACAAACAGAGAAAAAAGGATTCCTTGGCACTGGCACATCTCTTTACCCATGAGATTATTTAATATATTTGTTAATGTGAAGGAACCAAAGATAAGCAGCAGAAGGAAAGGAAAAACAAGCATAGAGGCTAGTCAAGGGCAGAGAGGCTAATGCAAGCTTCACAGCATCCAGCAAGGGTGCTGAGCAAGCTGTATTGGTGTGACAGGCAGCATGATTTGCAGCAGAGAGTGTCTACAACCTGCAATGAGCTGTGAGCTGTCAAACAGTCTAATCTGCCAATGAAGAGGTCCAGGTGTCAGCATGAGATGTCCCCTGGCAGGGTTTGCTCAGCTGTGACCAAGAAGACTTGAGAAAGAGCAGGGAAAGCAGATGCAGCAAGACAGAAACCATAAAGAGGTGGCAAGCAGGAATCAAGCCCTCTGCTCCAGTCATCCTTTAGGAGACCAGAAAGGGGAGAGCAAGCCAGTGTTCAGCAGTGCTAGGAGCACTGCTGTGGGGAGAGGAAGCTGGGCAGGGAGGAGGTGATATGCATAAGGTCATTAAAGCCTGAAGAGAAGACAGGAAAGACAGACAAGTAACTTCCCAAGAGAAGAGATACTACCTGATGAAATAGGCTCCTGCCCATCTGGTGACAGAAAAGAAAGAGAAAATACTTGGTAATGATACTTGACCTCAGAAAAGACTGCAAGTCAACTCCTTGAGACTGCAAGGACCTAAACTGATGCAAAGTATTCATTCTTCCACAGAGATCTCTAAACTAGAAAAATGTAATTCCACATCTGCAGTGGAATCTTGTACTGACATCTCGTACCGGAATCTGCACCAACATCTTGTAAGGTGCCCAGAGATGCCCAATGCAGCTGGGCTCTGAAGCTGCACACTACCTCCCTCCCAATTCTTTCAGGGCTACACATGGCTAAGATGCTTCACCCCTCCAGAAATAAGTACCATCACACCCTTAGGCTGCACTCCAGACAGGAAAACACAAGTTATTTAGGGAGTGTGGCTGAATCCCTACCACCTTCCTCAGAGATCATCCCTCTCCAGCAGGAAGGCACCGGGTCAATGAGGTGGCATGACAAAGGGGAGATGAATCTAGAGGTTCTTCCCAGGACCCCCTGCCACAAGACAGAGCTGTATGGAGTTAAATCCAGTCTACCATTTTGGGATAGCTGTATACACTGCAGAGCTGGCCATTTCCCTGATGCTGCCACCAAGGTGACATGCTGTGGCACTGGGGAAGACACCTGCCAACAGCAGCACAGCCCAAGCCAGCAATCCCACAGGTGTGTGTCCCCAGCTTGAACAGCTTACATCAAAATTTAAAAAATAAAATAGAAAAATAATCAGTAGCAAAAGTATTATGAGCATTCACTTGAAGTCTCTCACAGACTGATTTGGGGCCCTGACCCACCCTTTCACAGGCTTCAGGATGAGAACTGACTTGAACCCAGCACTGGATGCCAAAATCCATTCTGGACTTGGAGGGCTTGGTTTTAATTTATTCATAGAATCATAGAATATGCTGAGTTGGAGGGGCCCATCAGGATCATAGAGTCCAGCTCCTGACACTGCACAGGATAGCCCAAGAGTCACACCATGTGCTGTTGGACTGGACTATTGTCCAGACACTTACTGAACTCTGTCAGGCTTGGTTTTGTGACCACTTCCTTGGGGAGCCTGTTCTAGTACCCAATCAGCCCTCTGGATGAAAAACCTTTTTCTGATATCCAACCTAAACCTCCCCTGCCTCAGCTTCATGCCAGTTCCTCGAGTCCTGTCACTGGTCACAAGAGTACCTGCCCCTCCTCTTCCCCTCACAAGGAAGCTGTAACTGCAGTGAGGTCTCCCCTCAGTCTCTTCTTCTCCAGGCTGAGCAGACCAAGTGACCTCAGCCACTCCTCATGCGGTTTCCCCTCCAGGCCCTTCACCATCCTCCGGGCACTCCTCTGGATGCCCTCTAATCACTTAATCTCTTTTCCCTATTGTGGTGCCCAAAACTGCTCACAGTATTTAAGGTGAGGCCACACATGTGAGGGGCAGAGCAGGACAATCCCTTCCCTTGACTGGCTGGCCATGCTGTTCTTCATTTTCTTCCATCATGACATGCAGTTGACAGCACCCAGGCTAGACAGTCCAGGCCCTCAGGCAGACTGAATAGAGGGTCACTGTAATTCATGAAATAAGGAGAAACCCATTCTTCAGACTGTGGGACAACCTGACCACTCAGCAAGCACCCTCCCCCATGCACTCCTAAGCCTGGGGCAGGTTCCTGGGGACAAGTGGCTAAAGATTTGAGAAAACACTGTGTTTTCTCCAGCACATCTTCTCCTTCTGCATCTTTGATCTGGTAGCTTGATATGCCTTGAAATAGCCTCTGTACCAGTGTAACACACAATACAGGTCAGAGTAAGGGGCTGGCGCAGTATCCAATATGCTCTAAAAATTTATCCTGGATCCAGGGACTGCAGTGCCAAAGCCCACATGACACCTGCATTAGTGTAAACTAAACCTTACGTTCATCAAACCAAAGTGCCAGAAGCCTTCTGGATAATCATAAACCTGCACATTAAGATGAGCTGAGAACTAGGTAGAAAGTGGGGAAAGTGTCTTCTACAGGTGAGGGCTTGCTCAGGGGTCAAAGCTCAGGAGCACATTGAGAACTGCCAAGAGTCAAGCTCAGTTAGGCCTTGGAGAGGAATGTAACACCATTCCCAGCAGGGCTATAACCATGGAAATAAAAAGGAATGAGGAGAGGGTGCCATCCCTCTCTGCAGAGCAGGTGTGCAGTAACAGATCATCTCCCCAGTTCTTGAGGGCCCTCAGCCCCAGGCACTGCCACTCCTCTGACTGAAAGGACTCAAACTTGAACAAACTCTAAGTTTGTTCCACTCCTTTGCTTCTTCCTAACATAAGCACAACTTTCTTTTCATCCCAAGTCCCAGATACTTTCTCATTCTTTTCTGGTAAGTGCCAGAGGTAAGTTGTATTTTGATCATGTAAGAAAAAAAAGCCGGAGTATGGAATTCTATTTAATACTTTGGTCTTCCTCCCAAAGCTGTTATCCTGGCAGACATGGACATGCCTACCTATAGCTCCAGCATACTGGTACCACGTTCACATGGTAGGGCAGAACTTTAAAGTTCAGGATCTGAGTTTGACCTTTAAGTTGCAGCTCTTCAACAGCCACATCTGGCTGGATGGGGTGAATACAGCTGGTGCCTTGCCAATTCTTAATTAGTTTCTGGATATTCCCTTGCAGCACTTGCTATTTTTAAGGCACATGAACCAACTCACCTCCGTATTCATTCACTTTCTAACACAGTGCTTTAGTTGGGATTCTTTTTTTTTTTTTCTTTTCAGAACAGATTAATAACACAGCCTTTTTCCCTCAATGCCAGGTGGTCTTTCAACATCTCCTTGCAGGAGCTTGGAAATGTTGTGTCTTCAGTAAAACCTACCTTTCTGGTGTCCTACATTTGAACCACACAATTCCTTTGTATGCATTGTATCAGCTATGCTTTTTCACATAATGAAGCCAATAGCAGCACATCAAGGAGAAAGAGAATGTGCAGCCTTGCATATGACCATTGGATCAGCATGACACCAGCTTCTTGAGTTTATATTCACCATTACACTGCCTTCTGCACCAACACTATTCATCATTTTGTGCCATGACATCAAGATGCTCCAGAGTGAATTAGGAGACAAAAAAGGCTTTCTTACAACTTCAGTTCAATGATGAGTACCTTATACCATTCATTGCTCTGTTCAGCAACCATCTTTGCAGCAAAAATCTGGTCAACACATGATTTCACAGGTCAAAATTCAGTTTTTATTTCCTTAGCTTTGCCCCTACACTCCCTTATTCTGGTTAAAATGCTGCAACACAAGACTTGACCTCTTGCCGAAATGTCTGTAAACCCTCCTGATAATTGCAGCAACTTTTGCATCCTTGCTTTGGCGCTGTTCTTCCTGTGGCTTCAGTCATCTCAGTTATTTTATCAGCAGTCTCATACTCAAAAAGCTGACACCAGTACAGCTTTCTTTCCTCACCTTGGTTTTGCTGCATCTCCCACTAGTTTCAAGTGTTTGTGTGCTTTGTTCCCCAATTATGTCCTTATGGTCAGCAGTCTGTGACACTGGTTGATTTAATATTTCTTAAAGGCAACACCCATTACTCTTAGGTTTTCTCCTACTGCCAGAGTCTGTTATCTTCTGGAAACCACAGCCTAGAGGGAAGAAGCTTTACCAAGTCGTTTCTGTCCCATACAGTTGCTCAGCTTCCTCAGTGACATTGCCCCCGCATACCCTTCTATTTTTTCTTCTGCAGTTCTAATCTTCATGTTCTTGGGATTTTTTTTTTTTTTTTTTTTTTTTTTTTTTTTTTTTTTTTTTTTTTTTTTTTTTTTTTGTGTGGTGTTTTTTTTTTTTCTTTTTTTT